>BFEA01000527.1:247377-272315 GCA_003427395.1 Chara braunii | reverse complement strand
GGCCGCTATTCGCCCGCGCGGGAGTTATTAACCAAACAAAATGAAAAAGCCGTTTCAAAAAGAAAACAAAAGCAAAAAGAAAGAAAAACCCCTTTCAATCCGCGTCCGTACTTCGGGGCTTCCGCGGGATTTTTCCTCAGGGATACGGCAAGCCGCGTGATACGGGTCTGAGCTTATCACATCTGTGATACACAGGGGGTTCCGAAGAATTAGCAGTCTTCCGACTGCTGATGTTGTCATATCTTGGATGATCGGGCGGCCTCTTCGTCGTCAGTTGGCCCGATCATCTTCCTAATCTACGTGGATGCAATCTGCATCCTCCATCGCCTCCTCCCATAGTATACATCCGATCGGGCGGCCCCTTTATCGTCAGCTGGCCCGATCGGTAAGTAAAAAGGAAAATATTACTTTTTTTTTTTTTTTCTTTTTTATACAGCGCGTATCATCGCGCGAGCTTTAGAGCCGGAAAAGAAGAAGAAAAAGAAAGAGGTGGTGGTGGAGATGATCATAGGAAGTAATCAATGTCCGGATTGAGAGGGGGAGGAAGAGGAGGGAGAAACGCCGTGAGCGCGGCCTAGTTGGCTGGCACTTCCACTTCATTGAAGTGGTGCTGGACAAAGGAGGGGTAAAGGAAAGCCCCCGGCACATGCGAGAGGACCCGTGGTGCGAGATCGACAATTGTCCGAAAGGATTCGTCGTCGCAGCGGCCGATTTCTCGGACCCGTCAGCACCACATGGGTCTCCGTGTACGGCCTCCGCTCCCGCTTAACCGCCGCGAAGAGTCGAAAACCAGGATATGGTACATAATGTTGGGCCGCCCGCCGGTCTCGTAGATGAGCGTGCCCACCAACCTCGCCGCTATACATCCGTCGAATGGAGGCTGCAAAAACGCCTCCCATGCCGGATCAGGACGCGGCGCCCCCTCGATAGCCTCAAGCCGGATGGTGGCCAGTTCCACCATGTGATCCACGTCGGTTTGATGGACCGTCCGGCTCGGGGGAACTGCTAATATCAATGACCGGGGTATCCCGGAGGGGCTGGCGAAATCGGAACGGTCCTGCAAGGAGGGGGGGTCTGGATGCGGGATATGGATCTCGTCCCAATCCCCCCCCTGCGCCTGATGGCCCGACTGCATGGATATTGAGATCGGGGAGGCGGGGCCGGTGAGGTGTCGACTCCCGATGGCCTGTGGATCTCCGGGGCTCTTCGGGGGTGGCAGTCCTCCCCTTTTCGGGGCCCGATGATGAGGGTGGCTCTTCTCTCGCGAACCGGATCGACTCCGCGCACCGGTGTAGGCTGGACAACCTCCTCAACAGGCCCCATCCGACAGGCCTGAACTTTCGGCGATGGACTTCGTCGCCGCTTCGGGATGGTTCTCTTTCTTGGTGCCTTCAAGGCTGCCGTCTTTGGATACGATGATGGAGGCCGCAGCGGCTTGTCTTCGTGCCCGAAGTCCACCACGGACTCCCCCTCACGCGCCAGGTAGTCAGGTATCACCGCCGCGTTATACGCTCTGCACGGGGCTGAGGCGGTCCACAGTCTAAGCTGCAAGTCTTCTTCTTTTGCGGCGATTACCTGCGCAATGGACAGCAGCTCGATGCTAATGAGCTATAAGAGCCCCGGGCGATTCGTTCCGATCCTCCCAAAAGGGTAAAGCGCCACCGTTCCCTCCTTCCGCTCCGGCTTCGGCTTGGCAATTACGTAGTATACGTGGAGGAATTCGCCGACATTATGAACTTCGTGCTCCACGAAGAATGTAAACATGCCCAGCACTACCGACGAATACAGCGCCTGATGCAGCTCCCACGCATCCTCGTCAGTGGGCGGCAACTGCTCAACGTCCGTCAGCTCCACCCGGTACTCGGGGAAGTTGCGCATAGGATAGGGGAGCTGTGTCAGTTGGTAAGGGAGGGTAGTGTAAGAAAAGAAAGGAGGCATTTAGAGGGAAGGGGGAGGGACAGCTTGAATGTTGAGGGGCGCGGCGGGAGGGAGGAGCGCGAGGAGCTGCGGCACCAACGCAAGTGCTCCCTCGGGAGTCCGCCGCAGAAGTCCTTCGTATGCGGTGAAGCGATGGGTGCCCCTCGCCTGCACTCGCGCCACCGATCTGGCCACCTGGAGGGCGTAGTCGCGCAAGAACCCGTACGCCGGCTCCCGATCCTGCCCGGGCAAGACGGTTAAATCCCTGGTGAAAGTAGGGATTGTGTGCACGCAGTTCGTAGCCACCAAGATGGCTCGGAACTCGATGCACACTCGCGTGGATTCCTGACCAGGCACGAGCGATATGTCCACATAGACGCCCGCGTACGTCACACGCTGCGTGAGGAGCGAGTACACCGCCAAGTCAGCAACGCTGGGTGCCGATACGTTCACTTGCTGAATGTCGAAGCGTAGCTGCCGATCGTCGTTGAACCGGTTTCGGAGAAGAGCGTCCTAGATGGGCGACTGGAAGTGCTCGAGCAGTTCATGTTCCTGTTGGCGATGGTTCATCCTGCGAGGCAAGGTCTTCCGCGGACGCCGACGACGCCGATCGGAGAGAAGGGGGAGAAGGAGGCGAGGCCGAAGGAGCACGAGAGAGGGAGGAAGAAGATTCGGGCAGGACAGGTGGCCGCACGAGATCCAGCGATGGCCGAAAAGGCTGGAGAGCAGCAGCGTGCCTCGTCAGCCGGCGGCCTTGCGAGTTGTGCCTGGGAACCAGCTTCACGGAGTGCTGGCCTCGTGCGCCAACTTCCATCACCTCGTAAATGCCTATATAGCGTGGGTGGATCTTGGAGGAGCGCGCGGATTTTCGTACCTGCACCAAGTCCCCAACTTTATAGCAAGGTAGTGGTCCCGCGGACGCATGTCGGTTCTCGTAGTCGCGGATCTGTCGTTCATGCGTCCGATCTACGGCCCGCTGTCGACGGCGCGCTAACGGGGGATAGGCCCTAGCCATTAAGTCCATGTAGTGGCGGGCCTTATCTCTGTGTTGGGCCCGTGTTGCTCTAACTTCTGTACCTACCAAGGGGGACAACTGCACCCGAGGGACACTATTGGTTCTCAGTTGGAAGGGGGACACCCCAGTACTACCGTGTGGGGTAGCCCGATAGACGGCCAAGATGTGGTCGACAATGACAGGCCAGGACCGGGTGTCTCCCGCAGCGATATTCCGTCTAAGAACGATCTTAATCAGTCGGTTGGCATTCTCTACCAAACCATTGGCTTGAGGCCAATGCCCCGGCGACTAGATAATCCTAACGTCCGCCCTGACTAGGTGACGTTCCACTTCGCCTTGAAATTCCGACCCATTATCCATGTGCACCTCTTCTACGTCTAGATGCATGCACAAAAATCGGTTTATGTACCAGGCTACCTCCTGTGAATTCCGGCTGGTCATAGGGTACGCCTCTATCCATTTCGAAAAATGATCGACGGCCACTAAACATTGAGCTCTCCCTGATCGACAGGACCTCTCGGAACGTTGATATCCGTCGTGTCGATGCTAACCCTCTGAAAGGGGCGTTCTACTCGAGTAGGCACCATCGTCCGAGGCATCTGTACCGGCGCCTTGTCCGCCGCGCAGGCCGGGCAATTCTGGACGATGCATTTCTCATCTTCCCGAATTCTCGACCAATACCATCCATTCTTTTCGATAGCCTTTTCTGTGTATTTGACCGCGAAGTGGACCACATCCTCTTCATGAGCGGCTCGGGTCCAATCGAACCTAGCTAAAGGGTGCGGAACCGTCAACCAGCTAGACCCTCCGTCATCCTTGATTTTTCGTATTTGTAACGTCGATCCTTGCCAGCAATAATCGTGCGCCTGCTCCGTGACTCGCCGCCGCTCGGCTTTGGTCAATTCTGTCAGTGAGTCGCCTGTCAGTCTCCTTAACAACAGGAGGTCCGTCCAGACTTCTGCCCTGCGAGCACTGGGCGCAAATCCGTCGGCTGTTCTTGCGTCTAGATACCGCTTTTCGGTAGGGACTTGGTCCGTTCTACAGTTGGGACAGACCCATGTCTTTTCACTTCGGTACCTAACGCACTGTCCGTGAGATTGGACCGTATGACACTGACTACACTGTACCCATAGAAGAAAACTGGGCCCTCCCGGATGTGACCCTTTTCGATCCGGGACCATAGGCAGAGTACAGAAGAAACAAGAACTTAGATGTGACTTAGAGGAGGCGTTGGGACTAGACGAGGGAGCAAGAGAACTGGACGAGGGCAAGGAGATGGCGTCCGCCATCTCTGGCGAAATCTCCATTCTAGACTCAGGCGTCGCCCTTGCGCAGCACGTGCAGTCCCCCGTAGCGCGGCTCCGTCGGAATGGCTTCCGGCTTCCACGGGATGAGTCGCTCGTTGGCAGGACACTTGTTGGGCGGCAGGAGGCGCGTTAATCCATCGGCGTTGCCATGCTGCCGCGTGGCACGGTGGCGAATGTCGAAGTCATAGTCCTGCAGGCGCACCGCCCACCTTCCCAGCGTCCCTGTGTAGTTCGTGTTGTGGCGTAGGGACAGTAGAGCATCCTTGAGTGCCCGAAAAGCCGCCTCGCATTCCAAAGTCCAGATCAGCTGCTCCTCCTTCTTCAGCAGGTTCGTCAGTGGCTTGGCGAGGCAAGCAAAGCTTCGAATGAAGCTTCGATAATAAGAGGCCAGCCCTAGGAAGTCTCGAACCTGAGTGAGCGTGACCGGGGATGGGGCTTCTCGAACCGCTGTAGGCTTCCTGGGATCCGGTTTCAGTCCCTCGACCGTGACGATATAGCCCAAAAAGGAAATTTCGGACAGAAAGAACTCACTTTTCTCCAGAGCCACTTTGAACCCGGCATCTTTCAATGCATGCAACACCCACTCAATGTGTTCCACGTGGTACTCATACATTTTCGAAAAGACCAAGATATCATCCATATACACAATCACGCAGAAATTGATCAAGGGTTGAGTTAGTCGGGTTTTGTTAACAAACTCCGTGAAGGCCATATTCATGGCCCGCTGGAATGTTGCAGGGGCATTGTAAATTCCCATGGGACACCGGAGCCATTGCCACGTGCCTTCGAATAGGACAAAAGACGTTTTGGGGCGGTCTTCCGGTCGGACCGCGACACGGTGAAAACCGTGTCGGATATCGAACTTCGAAAAGACTCGGGCGGACCCGATGGCATCTAGTAAATCGTCGATCCGCGGCAGGGGGTAAACATCTTTGGTAGTGATGGCGTTCAGCTTCCGGTAGTCTATACACACCCGGATCGAACCGTTTCGTTTTGGCACGAGGACCACGGGAAAGGACCACGGTCCCAGCGATGGTTCGACCTACCCCAACCGCTCAAATTCCCGTACCCTTTCCAACGCCAGTTGTCTTTCTTTAAGGGAATAGCGGTACGGTCGGCAGTGTATCGGGGCGTGATCCCCTGTATCAATCGCGTCTTGGATCAAGGGGGTTAGCCCTGTATCGTGGTCCTGAATACTGACGGCCTCAGGATAGGCCCGTATAATTGCCAAGAGAAGGCGTTTGTATTCGTCCGGGACACGGGCCGGTAATTGAACTTCTACTGTTCCCCCAGTAAGGGAGACCGTCGTCACAACCGTGGGGACCGTCGTGCTGGCATCAGGCGAGGCACCAAACAAGGAGTTGTCGGTCTTTGCCGAAAGGATAGTCACAATGAGTTGACTGTCCGCCGGGCTTATCGGCTCGCTTTCCATGTCACTCTCACTGTCCAGTTCGGCTTCGCCCGAAGGTTCTACCGAAAAGGCCTGCGTCACTTCCCTCGGTCCCCACCGATATTCCCTCGTTCGGGGTTGAAACGATACCCCCTCCTTCAAGAGTATAGCGGCTTTTTCATTCGTGAGTAGGGGTCGTGGGGGACGGAAAGACAAATCGTACAGCCCCCTAAGTTCTGTAAATCTTTCGGGTAGGGGGTCCGTTCGGAGGTATAAGGACGTAGGGGGTTCCGAAAGGTCAGTTATTCGGGACACCCTCAGCAGGGGTTCTCTCTGCACGATAGAGGACAACGCATGGGACTCATTGGATTCACTCCGAACAATTTCCATGGGTTCTCGTCGCCAAGAATGGCGCCACCGATCCTGAACCCGGATCGGATATCGGTTGGGTACATCAGTCTCGTCAGTTTCCGACGAGGTTTCATTTTCGCCTGGTGACAGGCGTCGGATCATGTTGATTTGATGGGCTTTCGTGGTGATTCGAGGCGCCGGCTGGGTGCGCATATGCACCGCCAATCTCATTGGTATCGTTTGTGGTTTGGGGTGGGCCGATGTGAGCACCACCTTACAACTGTCAAAGTGCATTCGCGCTCCGACCGCCGCCTGCCACGGAATGCCTAGCAGAACATCATACGCCTGTACGTCCAGCACGATTGCGTCGCACAAACAATGCACCCGCCCCACCCGTATAGGCACGTTCGTTATTCGCCCTTTACAATGAATGATGTCTTCCGTATCGGATATATACAGTTCATCCGGTCGGAGGGGCTGAACCTTCCCTTCCCTTCCCAATTGTTTTGTCAATCTCCAAGAAATGGCGACCGCTGACGATCCCGAGTCTAGGATGGCGGCCAAGGGGTTTCCCCAGACCTCGCAGTCACACTCAACGCTTTTCCAGGTTATGGAATAGGCTCAGAGGAATACCTCGGGTTTTTCCGAGGCAGAATCTACGGTCTGGATCATTCCTATCCGGTTGGCTTCGTGCACCTTTGAGGTCGAGGGCTGCGACTCCTCGTTTGTGGGTAGGTCCAGTAGGACCGGCTTTTTGCCCTTTCGACTTTCCTCGAATCGGCGCCTGGTTTTGAGGCATCGTTCGATCAACTTTTCGTTAGCCGCTTCGGAAATGGTTAGCAGATAGGGAATAGGAACGGGGATCCATAGATCGAGAGCCTTCAAGGCATCCAATACGTCGTTATGGTCATCCTTGTATTCAGGACCAGGTGTCGTAAGATCTTCGAACCCTGGTCGCCACGGTCCGAGGTCGCTTTCCTCGGTAATCCGTTGGACGTGACGTATCACTCCAATGGTCCCGGGCTCGAACATCGCCGCCGCCATATACTCATCGGGTCCTATCTCGGTGGCCGCAGGGGTCACCATCTCCGTCGTTCCAGTGTCTATTACCGTGGCTACCCTCCCCTGTCCTGCAGCGGTTGGAGCCGCTAGCGGGATTTGGGAAGGTCCGATGGGACCCGTGGGTCCATTCTGAGTTCGAGGTTTCGGACAATCTTTCGCAAGGTGGCCTGGCTGATTACAATTATAACAGCGTAGGGGCGATACAGCCCCGGCCACGGCCGGTCTTATCATAGAGGCCTCGGCGGCCATAGCCGCTTGTTGCCGTTGGGCGGCGGCTATGCGTTGCCGTTGCAACCCTTGAACAAACTCCGTCAATGGGGCCACTACCGTAACTAGTTGGGCTGCGACCTCCTTCATGGATACTTCTTCCTCGCCCCGGCCTCCTTGAGCTTGACTAGAGCGACAGGGGGTCGAAGCAGAGGAAGAAGCTTTCCGATCCGAGCCTTTTTTTGCCGGACCCAACCCAAAGCGATCTTCAAACATTCGTGCCGTAGCGGAGTAGCTATTGCGTCAAACACCCGAAGGGTCGTCCTCGTTGGATTCGGAGTCCAGGCCCACATCGTAATTTTCTTTCTCGCACTTAATGGCGTACTGAATTAGCTCCGTCAGGGTATGTTCTATAGGGTTGCATTTCTTGTGGATCTTTTTCCGCAGGCGAGAATCTGACAATCCTCTGACGAAATCAGTCCGTACCATTTTCTCGTCCACCTCGGAGCATTCGGCTAGGTACGTAAAACGTTCAGCATATCTAGCCAAGGTCTCCCGAGGCTGCTGCGTGTATTCCTCTATTAGATGGAGGCATTGACCTGGTGCAATGTGATCAAATCTGTCGAGAAATTTCCTCTGGAAGGCTAACCAATTAGTGAAGGGGTTCTGTCCATACCACTCAAAAGCGGTTCTGGCTAACCTTCCGGGGATTCATTCTCGGAGCAACTGGTCCGACCAGCCCTGGGCTTTCAAGGCAGCTAGACAGGTGTGAGGGTCGGTATCATCTTCGGAAAAAATGGGAACTTCGGAGGGGGGAGGTACAAAATACAGGGGATGATTGGCCATCCCCGCGTGGTTATCGCCGTCGCTTCCACCCCCAATTCTGGGTTCCACCATCTCGGGAGGCGGATCTCGGGCCCGGCCTCTCGCTCGGTTCTGAATGCTATTCGCGGGCCGCCGTCGACGGSGAGCCAGCCTACTCAAAAATGAGAAAAATCTATAAAAAAAAAAAAAAAAAAAAAACTCTTAAACAGGGTAACCGTCCTAGGAAAACCTCGGAACCGAAAACAAATCAGCTCTGATACCAACCTCACTCCCCCTCGCGGCTTCCCGTACTGGGTCTGCGATCAGAGTTCTAGGAGGGGCGTGGCCGAGGATTTTTTGCCGTAGGGGTTGAGTCTCCCGGACGGAATGGGAGGCTCTCGTTTCGTGCCAGAGGTTACCCCGGAGTCGAACTGTCGTCGCGAAGTCCCGTGGGGATCGGATCACTTCGGAGCGATAAAATCAGAAGGGTTTCCGCAAAAACAAACTACCGTCGTGCATCGGGACGGGAAAGGGCATCAAGGGGAGAGGGCCATGGCGGCAGAAGACAGAAACTCCGACCGTCATGGGTTTGAGGGATAGATGGTGGGTTCGAAGCCTTCAGGCCTCGTCATCGGCCTCATGAAGTGACCGGACCGTCGGTTTTTTGTTGTAGAAGTGGTTGGTTCGAGGCCTGGAAGCCTCGGCGTCGGACTCGCAAAGTCCGTGCGGAAGTTTCCGAGAGGGTGAAGCGGCGGGAGGACTCGCCGGCATCCGAATTCGAAATTGCGCGGGCAGCGCCCCCGCATTACGGGAGAGCTTGGGGAAACGTGTCGCTCCCTCGTAACCCAGGACCAAGCGTCGCCAAGAACACAAGTCCCCCTGGCGACACCAGCGACAATCAAACTGCGGCCGCCACACGGCGTGAGCGGCCGACCAGGGCAACACCGTCAAACCCGTATAAGGCAATATTAGAGTCGGGGAATACAAGCGATCAATCAAGACAAACCCGTTCCCCCCTATATTACACGCCCGAGGCGGGTCTCGCCAACACACTTGCTCCGTCCATCTCAGCGCGCGYCGTACGTCCGCATCGCAGTAGACGCTGTCGTCATCTGCAATGGGGAAGGTCGGTAACGAGATGAGACGATCGGAGGTGAGCGATGAACATGGGCAAGATCCCGCGCTCCCGGCCATCCGAACCAACATTGACTTCATACAACACTCGACGCAACTCTTCTCTCTCAAAGTTGGTGCGTCGGGAGAAGATGACGAAATCTAAGCTCTCTTCCCCTTGTGGGGGCGTCGACCGCGCGCGCGGACGCAGGCGGTTGATGTCACCGGTGCAGGGACGAGAAGTTCAAAAAGAAAGGCGCTAGAGAGAGAGAGTGAGTTACACCGAGACTGCGCGTGCGCGCAGGAAAGGCCGTGGAGGGGAGGGGAACAACAGGATCAACACACTCATACTCCTAAGCAGACGGTCCTCCAGTTCAGTTCCCCCGTCCCCGCCCGGATAAGTACATACACACACACATGCATGCAATCAACAACCCTGGACAGGACATCCAATCATCCATAGACATTCGACATCACTCGTGCGCCCAACCAGCTCCCATCACTCGGGGCTTCACACACACGTCATGCATAGACAAAGCAGCAATGGAAATAAAAGCGAGTCCTTCTTGTACACAAAAATTCTCAATTAACGGCCGCCCCCAGGCGCAGCCTTCAAAMCCTCCCAAGACCACCGACCACCATAGCCACAAGGCCCTGCCGCGGCYGGCGTCCAATCCCCACCACTGCTCAGTCCCTCCGACTGCTTCGCCCCGAGACTACCGCGGGTCCACCCCCCCGTCGTCACTCCGCCCGTCCTTGGGCTCGTCGAGCCTGTTCGACGCGGCCGACCTTCCCGCATAGCTCGCGCAGCATCGCAGCCGAGATCAAAGAGGGAGAGAGGAGAGGGTTGCGCAAATTTATAGCGCGGGAGGCGGCAGGTTGTCAGCGCGAGGTGCAGGCGGGGCAGGGTGTAGATGAGCAGGACAGGAGAAGAGTGGGGAGTTAGAGGGTTCGACCCGCGGGAATGCCTGGTCCTACGTGATTGGGGTGTTCGTCCAAGTGGTGCGAGGTTTCCTGCTCCCCACATTGATCCGAGCATCCCAACTACACGGCCAATCACTTCGCGGAGAAGATGGGGCAAGGATCGAGCTGGGCGGAGGGGAAGATGAAGAGTCCTGCGTGGGGGAAACGCGTGCTGCAAGAAGGGAAGATGACGCGGGGATGCAAAGCAAGAAGCGGGGGTGCGAGACGCGCGAAGAAGTAGGAGCTTAGGCGCGCGCGCGCAAAAATTCAAAAAGTCCCCACCGAAACCGTTTCTTGGTTCTCATACCGCGGCCGCTATTCGCCCGCGCGGGAGTTATTAACCAAACAAAATGAAAAAGCCGTTTCAAAAAGAAAACAAAAGCAAAAAGAAAGAAAAACCCCTTTGTGTCCGCGTCCTCACTTCGGGGCTTCCGTGTGACTTTTCCTCAGGGATACGGCAAGCCGCATGGTACGGGTCTGAGCTTATCACAAGCGCCCAAGCCTCTTCCTCCCATCCAAGCCATTGCCAACGGACTGTATGACGTCGCTCATGAGCAATAGGCTGTGCATGACAGTGCCCGCGAGAACCAATATCGTCGTCGGCACTGGTGCCGCACACATCGGGAGGGCCGCTGCTGCATGGAGGACGGCCATAGCCGCCACATTAATGATGATGAAAACCATGGAGTCGACAGCATGCAATCCCAGTCCTCATCTCTCCAAATCGGTGATTCCGGTTCCATGGCATGCAGGAAACCTCAATCCGCGGTGTTGGACAAAGTCGTGAGGACACGTCGTCTGCCACTTCTTCGCAGTGGCAGATATGGTGTCCTGTACATGAGAAGCAGGGAAAGAAACGAGCACCCTCCCTGCCAACAGCACAACGAGCTGCGAGGACCCACCCATGCTTGGCAAACGGCTAAAAAAAAGACGGGCACGTTTTGCGCCGCCCCCCCAACGTTCCCATGCCGCCGGCGGTGGCCTCCACAAGAAAACAACCGTTGGCGGCTACGGTACCACCCCCTTCGAACACGGTACCCACAATGTTGGCCAACAACGGTGCACCAGTCGCGCGTTGTCGCTCGCCACCCGGGACCGGACATCCGAAATAGGTGCGCTGTCCTTTGAATGGACATCCACGAACATGTACTGGTCCCTCTCAAATTTCCAGCCTTTCCAAGCTCGGAAAAACTGCCTTTTCCAGCCTCTGCGCTGGGGTCCCTTCTTTCCGCAGGCGAATTCTTCCAACAACCCTTCCACGGAAACCTGAAAATCATCACTTTTCGAACACTTTTCCTGTGGGGTCCAGGCCTTATTGTATTCTACATGAAGGGCTTCACCACACCACTGTTGAAACGGAAAAAAGTATGAGTGCATCTTCCCCAGAAAGTAGCAAGATCCATCCGTTACTATTAGTAATTAAGGATGCATCTGGCCACTCCCTACGGTAACATGCACTCATACTTTTTTCGTTCCGACAGTGGTGTGGCGAGGCCTGAAGTGCGGTTCTTTTTTTGCAATTGGATAGACCAATGAGGGCCTGACCTTCAACAGAATGGAGTCTAATGATGAAGAAGAGACAAAAGAAATGATTTGAATATTGAAATCCAATAGAGGATAACTCCCCACCAATAGATGGAGTGACCAAAGCAGATCTAGTAGGAGGGGTGCTCTTATCACCCACCCTATTAAAGAAAAAAAAAAAAGATCTAGTTAGTTAAGAAGCCAGAGAAAAGACACCCGCCTTTGTGGCTTAGGGGTGGACCCCACTGCTCACCGGCTGGAAAAAGTGGTTGGCCATAAAAAACGGTGGAAAGAGTTTGGAAAGACTTTGGCGGGTTTCCGTGGGACCCCACCGCCAAAGTCTTTCCAAGGCACTGGAAACAGCAAAACATACCCGAAAAGGAAAAGTCGGAGGTTTCCCCCCCGAAAAGGAAAGTTGGGATGGGCTTGCCTGGCCTTTTTTTTTTTTTTTTTTTTTTTTTTTACCTTTGCCGCGTGGGAAAATAGTGGGCCTCGGGTGGGCCTCCGACCTTTTCGGATGGCCGAAACAAAACGACGGCCGCCGATCAGATTTATCAATGGCAGCTGTTGTCGGGCCCGGCCTCCGAATTTTCAGGAGTTTGGGAAAACGTCCGCTTTTCCCTAATTTCCCAACACTGGCGGAGGTACTAGGGCTTTAAGTCCAGAGTGTTGTAGAGGCCAGTCAGTGAGTACATACTACACAGTGATCACCTGGAGCTGTGAGCCGCGGGTGTCCTGGAATATGAGACCACCTCCCAGCCCATCCTGACGTCAATACTCCTAGCGCACCCCCTATCCCAGTATCCTACCTCAGTGTGACCAGCACTCAGGACCATTGCCCTACCAATGGGCAGGCAACTTGGACCGAACAGCAGTGATAGGCACATGAGCTTACCTGGCCATAAAACGGTCCACCGTGAAATCAGCTGGACCACACCCACTTGGCCTCTTCTTTCCAAGGGAGAACATGCGCCCCCCCCTTGGTCGGTCGGCAGGCCTTTCTGGAAAGGTCGTGAAAGGATGACGGCGTCGGTTTCCGGGGCGCCAACCATGTAGAAACGCTTCTGACACCTGCCCTGCTACATCCTTCCACGGTCGATGGGGTCTGAAAAACCTTTCCAGCGTGGGTTTCCATGCGGGGTTCCAGATGAGTGGAGTCCAAAAAACACCGGCCTGGATATTTTTCCCAGGCCACCGAGCAGTGGGGTCCACCCGTTAGGCCTGGACCCCACAGGTAAAAAACGTGGAAAAACCGGCGTGGAAAAGCTTATCTCGGACTCCATCGGACAAAACAGGCCCTCCGGAAAGGCGATTTCAGGACGGCGGGGAGGTTTTCAGGGACCCCACAGCCTAGAAAACGGTGTCTGGAAAAGCCACATTTTTTGTTTTCACATCGGTTTCCGGTCGGAAAAGTGGATGTGGAGGAGTTTCAGCCGTATTTTTGTGCCCTTTCCAGAGAGTAAGTGGGGGGGGCATGTCCATGGTTGGAAACTCCTCGCCAACCCACCGGCCCAGCCATTGTCCGCCCGAAGCCGTTCCCTGGTCCACTGGACAGGGCTATTGACATGCTGTTGTTGCCCAATAGGGGGGGGCAACTGAAACAGGTGCAAGGCCCTTCGAACGGACATCAGCGACCACCATTGAGTCCATCTCCAGTTTCCAGCCTTTCCAAGCTCGTGGAAACTGGCTTTTCCCCACTCTGGTGGGGTCTGTCATTCCGCAGGCAAACTCTTCCAAACGCTCTTCCACGGAAACTGGAAACTCGTCACTTTTCCAACACTTTTCCTGTGGGGTCCAGGCCTTAGTTTTTTTTTTTTTTTTTTTTTTTTAAGAAGATCATTTTTTATTAAAATCCAAGCCGGGAAGCGGGCCCTGCGTCCCTTACAAAAACTCGCCGCGGCCTTGAGCTGAGTGAGGCTCTCCGGCCAGGCAGAGCTCATGCCACGACTGTGTCAAGGGCGAAAGTCCTTCTCTTGGTCTCTTCTACTGTATTCTAACTTTGGTACCAATTCCTATAATTGCCTGAACTATCCCACATGTAGCTGTTGATAAACAGATCATGAGTTGAACTCTTGATGGATACAAAGACTTACACTAGGGCATTCGAAGAAAAACCGAAAAAAAAAAAAGAAAAAAGAAAAGGAAAAACGAAAGCAGAGAAAGAAGAGTACTCACACTAACCATTAGGGGCAAGGGGCAACATGAAATCTCCCCTTCACAGAGAGAGGAAGAAACTATGCTTGCAGGGGTCCCCTCTAGATAGTCTTAGGAGTAGGTAGTGGAAGGTAAACAAACAGAAGTTGAGAGAAGAATATAGACAGTTGTGATCACCCCAATAAAAAAAAAGGACTTCTCCCACTCCTCGGTGGATGTAATTGCGATCAGATGCATGCAGGACTGGCCGGCATTGCAATCAGATACATCCAGGAAAGACAGAGTGCGAGTATGCCCCTAGAAGGATGTGCCGGCACACACAGTGTGTGCTTTTTCTCGACTGATCCACCTGCACCTGATCCGGTATGTTGGACTACCAGTACTTCGGACAAGTCCGGCCGTGCATGCACCAGCCATTGCTACAGTGCCACCACAGTTCGCTTCGAATGAATTTATTCATCCATGTGCTGCAGGCCGGTTCCTCCTAGCGCGTCTGTGGTTCAAAGTTCAAACCACCAGAACCCTTCCCATGCATCGGCCGCGGGCAGTTTCCGAGGCGCCGAACAGAAAACGGGTGTGGCGATGCAATTTATCAACGGTGGCCTGAACCCGCTTGCCTTCCGCGTAACCCCCCATGGAATTATTTTTCATGGGGGGAAAGGTACTGGTGGTTTAACAATACTTGTACCCATGGAGGATGGCAGAAGTCTGTCAGCCAGTGTTGGGTGGCTGGAAAGGTCAAAAGCAGATCAGGCGAAAATAATCTTTCGTGATCGTTTTCATTGCTATTGAGAAATGCTCGCAGCTTCTGGGGCCAGGTCTCACTTTTCCCTATCCTTCATTCTGTCCGTAGGTTTGAGAGATCAACGGCCACAAATGAAGAACTGCAACAAGTGGGGCATGGCCCCCGTCGTGTGTGTGGGGAGGAAAGGTTTTGTCAAGTTTACTGTTTCCCAATGATATAGATTTATTAGATTGCTTATATATATATATGTTATAAGTTATAGCAGAAAAAGCGAAGAAAGGGTTGCCCTTTCCAAGGAAAAACAACAACCAAGAATTGACCCGTCTTAAAATAAGCCAAGGAAAAAGCTAAATTTAGAAAGCTGGGTGGCAAAGGAAGCACCATGACGTTGGGCATCTCAGATTGGCTGGGCTGACCTGTCGCTCCTGCAGTCTGTATGTCCCCACCCTCAGTTTTCAAGTGCAGTGTTGAGTGTCCTCTTCCCGTTCATTCTTCTCCTCGTTTTTTTTTAGCAGTTCTGGAAGTCTGGTGTGAGTGGAAAAGTGTGAAAAGGGCTTTCTTATCCCTTTACCTAAACACAGGAGGATGAGGAGATGGAGGCGGACTCTGAGGGCATACTCACACTACGACTTTTCTACTAAGCCCTGGACTTGATTGCGGAAAGATTCATCCACGTCTGGCCGCCGTAAATTCTAGTCAGATACACATTTGGGAAAGTCCTACCGTCTTCGCCCGAATAGAACGCCCGGTAATGATCGCCGTATCTGGGCTGAAAGTTGTGCCAAATACAGATATCATGACCGGGCGTTCTATTCGGGTGAAGACGGTAGTGTTAGTATGGCCTGGCCCTTCTCTCAGTGGTTGGGTTCTGTCTACCCGGACTCCCCTCATCTCTGGTGGCCCATTGGTCTTTGCCATTTGTGATCAGAGCTCAAGCATCCAGGTGAGTGCAACCTTGACAAAGGCCTTGGTTACACTACACAACAATCTGTATGTATCTGGACCTCAGAGTTGTTCCGATACATTCAAAATGTCAGCTCCTCCAAATGCACCTGGTTCAGAGAGGCATCCAAATGCATGTACAGAGTTGGGTAGTGGAGCAAGCCTCAAAATTGCAGTTGCTACTTCAGGAGGGGGGAGCGAGTGCCCTTTTCTATGCTTGAAGGTTTTTTCTTTTAGATAGATCCATCATGACCATTTTAAGGTTTTTTCTTCAAAGATAGATTAGTTGCTCATGTTTGCAATTCTTTTCAGGCACTTGCGAGAAGTTTAACTAGTAAAGTTAATAGTTTTCGGATACTTACCTCTTGATGATGATGTTATATTCTCTTCAGGAGCCTGCCCCCCCCGGGGTCCCTTTAGATCTTTGCACGAGTATGATTTTTCAGTTTGAACTCTGAAGTTTCTTTCTGTTTTCGCCATCCTCCTTTCTCTCTTTCCTTTTTCCCTGTTTCATTATTCCATTTCTGTTTCCACTTGTTGGAGGAGTGGAAACGGGGATCGGAAAAAAAAAAAGAAAAAAAAAGAAACGGTGATCGGATTCATAGTGTTTTCAAGTACCTGGAGGTTAGGACTGGGTACTTTAGTTAGTCTTCCGCTGCTCTTCGGTTTTTTTTTTTTTTTTTTTTTCCCCCTCAGAGGCTGGATGACAGACGTATGAGAGTCAGCCTTGGAACACTCTGACCATCTTGTCTGATGTATTTTGCGTCCTCTTATGCTTGCCGGGGACAAGTAACCGGACGGGTCCCCCCCCCCACAATACAAAGGGGGTGATGTGTTAAAAAAAGAAAATAGAATAGAGAAAAAGAAGAGGAAGAAGTAAGTCAGTTAAAATTGGCGTGATACAGAGAAGAAAGATTAGCATGGCCGCTGTGCAAGAATGACACACATCAATTGAGAGAGTGCCCTTTCCATCATCCAGCCCAGGATTAGCATGGAGCCACATATCCAGAGCTCAGCTGCTGATGCTGCTTCAAGTTGGAAGCATCTGGCCATCGATCTTCACAACGCAAGCACCTGTATGTCTTCGTCCTACTGTCTTCCCCCGAACATAACGCACCATGAAAATGAACGTATGCAAGGCATGTTTCTGGCCCGATACAGTCAAAATGAGGGTGCGTTGTGTTCGGGGGGAAGACGGTAGTGTGTGGAATGGTGGTCCCATTGCTTCCAAGGCTTGCACGAGTCAGTTTAGAGGACTTCACCTCATTTGGTTCCCTGCATTGCGAAATCACAGAGGAAATGCTACCTAGCCGTGCATGAGTTAGTGATCGACAAGGGGTGTGAGGCTACAGGTTACAAACAGGCAGGCAAATTAAACCACCAGTACTTGGGCGACGCCTTAGCGTTAACGCTACGCGATTTCCGCGGCCGGCGGCCGTCGATAAATCGAATCGACAGCCCGCGCTGCTTCGAGATTTGGGCGGCCGGCGCGGCGCGCAGTGCCCAAGTACTGGTGGTTTAATACTTGCGGCGCTAGACCCAGTTTCCAGCAAGTGATTCTCCGCACTAATAGATGGAGACTTCGACTTTGGGACCAAATAAGGAGCTCAGGGTGGCACTGCTCTTATCACCGCCCTAAAGGGCACCGCCCCACAAAGTTTTCATTAAAATTTAGAAAAAGAAAAGAGTAGAGGACCTCAGGCCTAGTAATAATAAAACTGTTTATTACTAAATTATTAGCCCGTTTGGTGGATTTGTTCATGGTATTCTGATGATCTTATCCCACCCTGTCTCCACGATAAGATCGCTTTATGCATGATATTGAAGATTATTCAAGTGATTTTATAGCACCCTGTCTCCTCAAATCTCAAGGTCCAAAGGAAAGGAAAGGAAAGGAAAGGAAAGGAAGTATAATTTTTAATGCTAAGAGATTCCAGGGTGGTTCAGGTTACGGCCTCCAGACTGGCACGTCCGAATATTTCAGGGCATACTCACAATGGGGCTTTCCAGGATGAATGTGTCGAATACTGCAGTTGGATGCATTCAGCAACGTTCCAGTATGACTATTTTAAGGACCCTTCAAAGGGCCTGAGAGGATGTAACGTCACCCCTTCTGAATCACGCCTGTCCTGTTCTAATTGCTATATCTGCCACCCGACCAAGCGCAGTAGATAGAGCCTTGGGGAGGGTTTTAGGAGCACAGTCTCCGCCAATAGGTATTGTGTGTGAGCTCAGCGGAGCCCTGGGGAGGGTGTTCGTCCTGACAAAGAGCGGACTGCACAGGTAGCGATCTCTCTGCTAGCAAAAGGAGAAGAGGTCATGGATGACAAAGTTGTGTCACTATCGGGATACCATGTTGCATGCCTATGAACAACAGACAGGCATGTTGTAGAACTCAAGAACCGACCAAAGGAGAAATAGCAATGACCATGCAGTGGAAGACTGAAATACGCAGATCTGACTTATCATGACTCAGGACGGACCACATACATCCATCATCACTCGCATAAAATTTAATGGGGATAGCGGCTCACACATGGAAGATAGCCACCATGCCTGCGATCCATCCACAGACGAAGGAGGTGGAGGAAGAGACGAGGTGGGGAGAAGAAGAGGGAGACGCCAACTCAATAGCCCTGTGACGAATGGTCTCCAACAATAATCCGCCCAAAGCCTCTGTCAGAATACAATGCCAGAGTCTGGGCAATTGCCTGGAAGTCACCAAGTCTCAACTCTCAGTATCTCTCTCTCTTTCTCTCATAGAAGATGCAGAAGCAGAGGGAGGAGGAGGAGAAGAAGAGGAAGTGAAGACGGAGGACAGAATCAGGGGAGGAGACGTAGACCAAGTACTGACCAGTGTCCATGCAGCGACAGAAGGCCTGCGTTGGCTTCACCAGGAAGCTCTCGTGAGCTTACAACTGTTAAAAATCAAGTCGGGAGACCTCTGGTCGGCAGCCGATATCAACTCCTTCCTGGTGAAGCTGCTCAGAAACGGAACACTGAAAAATGGCGGTCTGCTGGATACTGAAAAGTGGCTGTCCATGTAAAAACACAGAAGGATGAGGAAAAACAAGTTAAGTAAAGAAGAACGCAGTAGATGCACTATATGGCAGGAACAAGGCTTGGAAACTCTGTAAACGACAAGCCGATCTCGACCTGCGCTCAATTAACATAAACGGACTGGCCTCAACAAAACAATCCAAAAGGCAAGCAATTATGGGCCAACGTAAAAGGGTAGACGGGAGAGAATGGCCAGACGTGGTATGCCTGCAGGAAATCCATCTCATGGACAACCCAGACCATAACCACATACACAAAGAGTTTTTGCCACACCAGGCTTTTAGGGCCCATGCCCCCCTGCCGGGGAGCGGAGGAGTCACTATATGGCTTCCCCCCAACACAGGGGTAGAGATGCTGAACTGGGCAGCAAACCAGCAGGTGGGTTTATTTGTTGATAATGCTGGGGATAGAAGTAGTCAACATATTGAACATATACGCCCCAAATGAACCAACATCGCGCCAAAGTTTCATGTCCCTAAATATAAGGCTCTCAGCGGGCATCCCTACGATCTTAGTGGACGATTTCAACGCTGCCCCGGACCGCGCACAAGACAGATGGAAAATCCCAACACCATGTCCAACTTACATACAAAATTAAGAAAGAATTATTGCGGAACTGTCACAATCTCTCAACCTCTTTGATACCTTCAGAAGACAATTCCCAACTGATCGGCGGTTCACAAGTTTCCGTAAGAATGGAACGGAGAAAGCAACGAGGTCCCAAATAGATATGATCCTAATCTCAGAAGAGATACAAGGAGCCCTACAAATCGCAGAGATCTTCTTTTGCAGCCCGTGCCCCGGCCTGGATCACGCAATGTGTATCGCCATATTCTCATTTAGAAAAAAAACAGACCAGGGTAGAGGATTTTATAAATTAAATACTTCTCTTCTGACCATCGAGCGCTTCAAAGTATATCTCAAAGAAGTTTGGTCTTTCTGGCAAGAATAGAGGGACCAGATAAATGACGAAATAGTGTGGTTCAACAACGGTCTAGCATTTCTAGGTCGCAAGTGCAATGAATACTCCACACTTTTCGCGAGACAACGCCACGCCGAAGAGGTGGACCTACAACACAAATTGCAACAACTGCAACAGCAGGAGGAAGATACAGAAAACATTGTACAACAAGCCGAGATAACTGACACTATTCAAAACCTGGAAGCCTGCCTTCTATGATATATGGAACACCGATGGCAAGGAGTCAGAATCTGAGGGAAACTCTCTAGACACAACACGGAAGGCGCAATGGATGCACGATATTTCGTGATGGTCAGGGCAAAGGTAGGAAGATCGGTAATTGAGGCCCTGGAAGATCCTAAATCCAATCATGGTCCCTTACACACATCCACGGCAACCTGCACAAAAATAGAACGGGATTTCTACCAGGGCCTTTTCACATCAGAATGTGGAAACTTGCCTATAGCGCACCGAATGGAGGAAATTGGAGAATTTTTGCGCCCATTAAACAAAACACTTAAAGAGCAACAAAGAGACACTTTTGACAAGACCCTGTCCAAAGACGAAATATGAACAACATTATAACAAATGGAAGAGGAAAAGACCCCAGGAATAAATGGACTGCCCAAAGAATTCTAGGAGGGAATGTGGACGAGCATCTCACAAGACCTCATGGACTACTACCACGCAGTATGGCCAACAGGTCAAACAGGGGAAATAGTGAGTCAGGGAGTACTGACGCTCTTGTACAAAAAGGGGAAAGAACCAATATCAGGAATTACAGGCTCATCACCTTACTCACAATACTATACAAATTAATGACAAAAGCCCTGGCTAACCAGATGATACTAATCATGACCGACATTATACACCCTGATCAACCCGCTTTTATTCAAGGTAGGAACATTCAGGACAATGTCCCCCTGGTAAATGAAATGATCAAGCTAACAAGACAATCTAAACATAATGCAACGATCATCTCCATTGACTTTGAGAAGGCATATGACCATGTGGACTGATTGTTCATAGACAAATGTCTGGAGAAGCTTAATTTTGGGTCGTGCTTCAAACGTTGGGTAAAGATCCTTCACACAAATGCAACGACTCGAGTCATGGTGAATGGAAATCTAGCCCTGCCCATTAAGCTCCAAAGGTCAGTCAGACAAGGTGACCCTATAGCCCCGTACTTGTTCGTCATAGTCATGAAAGCACTGACAACCAATATGAGGAAACACAAGAATATAAAAAAAAATCAAGCGTCTTCAATACCGCAGGAGGCAATTCTAATCTGCTCATTGTTTGCGTCTGACTTGAAAGTAATGATCGATGCCTCCCATGAATCGATGGCAGAGGTCCAACACATGATGGATAGCTTCTGTAGACTGGTTGATATGAAAGTCAACTGGGGAAACAAAACCCCAGGCTGGTGGATACACCACCAATGAGAGAGACTCCCAGAATAACCCAGACTCAAATGGCTTCCAAAGGAAACCCCAATTAGAGTACTGGGGTTGCTAATGTCAGCAGAAGGCAGGCCGTCTACTAACTTGAACAATGAATGGATCTTTGGCCCACCCCAGAAAAAATGATACTATGGAAGGACAAACATACCTCGCTGGTTGGACGCTCCCTAATAATAAATAACGTGATATTTACCTCCTTGTGGTACGAATCTGCTATCTGGGCATTAGACAAGAACGCCTTGCGCCCCTCGCAGCGACAGATCGCCGCCTTTCTATGGAGAGGAAATCATGAGGAGCGTAACGTGATCAACAGAGTGGCTTGGCAATCCATAATCCAACTCAAATTCAAAGTTGGATTGGACATTATAGATCCCTCGATACAAACCAAAGCACTGGCGCTATAATGACTCGAACATCTACTCTTCAATCAAGATACCCCGTGGAGGGGGTTAGCCTTGGAACAGATCACTCATTTAGCACCACAAACAGTGGAGGGGAATGACTCGTTGATGTGGCTAGAAAATAGGGGATGACCTATCCCAAGAAGAGGTGCGCAACATTGTGATCCACTCCCTGACTCAACCAGACAAGCAGCAAGGGCCGACCTGCGCAATGACCCCTTCTGGCCTGACCTTATGAAAATATGGAGAAATCTTCCCCTATCAGATAAAACTCCATCAGAGAGATGGGAAGAGGTGGCACGACAACCGCTTTTTGGAAATAGATGGATATCAGACTTGAAGGGACGAACCCTCCATTGCATGGTTTCCCCATGACAGGGCTGGGTCAGGCAAGGAATAACAAGGATAAAAGATATATGGGACATGAAACAGAGGAACTGGATCAACCCGGGCCAGCTAAGAGATAGACTACGCTACTGTCATTGACCGGAGGAAGCCTTGGAAGCTATAACAGAGAAGATCTCCCTAACCTGGTGGAGAATCCTTAGGAAAGGCCCCACCCTTCAAGAATCGGACTGCGTGGCATTGAGGGATCGACCAAACAAAGTGGACAAAATAGTCTACTGCGAGCCCGATTGATCAATAAGAGTAAACCTCTTCCAAATAAGTTGGACCAACGTCCTTCAAAAAACCTCTCCAGAAGAAACAATACTATGCCAGAAGTAGGAACTATTCAGAATTAGAATACTCAATGAAAAAGAGCAATGGATCGCCTACCTCCGCCGAGTCTCGATCCACAAACTCGCCCTGGACCTCGTAGAATGGACATGGACAACACCTGTAGGGAAGGGTAGAAAATCACCAGATCATTATATGGCCTAACAGTAAAATCGACCTTTTTTTTTTTTTTTTTTGAAACAAACCCTCCAGTGTTATCAATGCTGAAGAACAGACATCGCACCTGGGCCAAGGCTCCATCTATTGGTGGGAAGCATCACCTGATGGAAACTGGGTCCAGCGTCCCAGATGAGAAAGATACAATTGGAGTAACTTCAGCGAACCACAGAGAACATCAAAGAGAACTGCAGGAACAGTCTGACAGCATTGATTGTCCTTAGAGGGATGGTGGTCTTCACCCAACTTTCGGCACCAGATTTCTCCTATTAATTACTAGCTCCCTCCTCTCTCAATGAAATATTCTCTATCCTGAAAAAACTTGTTGTTGCAGTTGAAGATGGCCTCTGCGCTCGCAAGGGGACAGAGGATGATGTCTTTCTGTTCTAACCATACCAGCAGTGGCTCTGGAAGGCAGGAATGAAGTGACTACATGCAAGAGGGACTTTGGCTCAGAATGCAAAAATGTATTGGTGTCGGGTTCGGGATCCTTTGGTCAGGGAGACATTAATCCCTTCCATACCAGGACAAAGGGACCAGTGCGTTCTGGGGTACTGGGAAGGGACTTGGGAAGTCGTTTGCAGGGCGTAGGGGGATTGAGGGATCCACCTGAGTCCAATCATTAAATTTCAAATTTTCAACTTATAGTTCCTATTAATGATTTGATTTTCCTCCGTCTCATCATCCTCCCAGACCACCCTCCCTATTTTTCCCCCTTTTTCCCTCCCCAGCCAGTTACTGCTGAATTGTTGGAGTAGTTTAAAAATTTCTTTCTTGGATGAGTTGAATTGAATTGTCTCTTTTAGGTTTGTCCATTTATCCTGTATACGAGTTTGGATCTGTTGTTTGATCGTTTCAGTAAATTATGGACCGTCTAATCTCGCGTTTTCCCATTCATAAGTGTTTCTTCTCTACCAAATGGCCCATAGTACCGCTCTTTTTCCCAGGGGCAAAAGGTTCTGGGTAAAAATATCCTCTGGTTCAGGGGACCAGTGTTCCAGTAGTATTGCTTTCCATCCCCATGGCCATTCATGAGTTGTTTGTAATTGTGCCCAGATTCGGTCCCACCAACGCCATAGCCAAATATAGACAGGACATTCGAGAAAAATGTGTTCGATTGTCTCCGGTATCTTCCTACTTGGATACGCAGGTTTGCAGAGTCTGCACCAAGGGTTAGACATGCCTCTTTTTTTCGTAAAGGATCTGTCTGTTATCCAGTCGTTTGTAGGAAGGCACCAGTGTTCTATCTGTCATTGAAGAGAGGCTACTTTCGAAGGTTTAATCTTGGAGTCCTTGAACCATTTGATGTTTCTGAGATCTTCCTTGTTAATTTTTAAGTGCTTCATCCATCTTTCCACCACCCTATCTTTCAAGTTGAACCTAGGTCTGAGCATCCGGTAAGTCGATTTAACCGATAGAGTATGTAGATGTCTGTTGAGGTTCTTATTTAGCTTGTTTTTGGTTCCCCATAACCAGTATACCGGATCAAAGGTCAGGTTTGAGATAGGTGTGGAAGGTCTGAAGGCGAGGTATGACTGTGCCTCTTGGAAGAGGACTCGGATTCTAAAAATCCTCTCCACTGGTATCCAAATTGGAGCGAGATCTTTGTTTAGGGTTAGTGTATTGTCCGCTTTTAATACCCCTCGGGCAATTATTGCCTCCTTGTCGTGGGATATGAGGATGAAATTGCCTACCATCTGCAGTTCATCGATCATCGCCACCCAATCACTCTCCTGGAGTCTCCTCCCTTTCTTGAGACTCTGAACCAATCAATGGGGATGAGTTCCACAATTTTATCTAAATTGTTTTGAGTGTTGTGGCAATGTTTTAGCCTTTTTTGGAGGATGTGAGCGGAGATCCAATCCCCAGACTCATCGTCCCAAATGTCCCTAACAAGGAGGCACTAATTGCCTAAGGGGTATTAAAAGCGGACAATACACTAACCCTAAACAAAAATCTCGCACCAATTTGGATACCAGTGGAGAGGATCTTTAGAATCTGAGTCCTCCTCCTAGAGGCACAGTCATACCTCGCCTTCAGACCTTCCACAGCTATCTCAGACCTGGCCTTTGATCCGGTATACTGGTTATGGGGAACCAAAAACAAGCTAAATAAGAACCTCATCAGACATCTAAATACTCTATCGGTTAAATCGACTTACTGGGTGCTCAGACCTAGGTTCAACTTGAAAGATAGGGTGGTGGAAAGATGGATGAAGCACCTAAAAATTAACAAGGAAGATCTCAGAAACATCAAATGGTTCAAGGACTCCAAGATTAAACCTTCGAAAGTAGTCTCTCTTCAATGGCAGATAGAACATCGGTGTCTTCCTACAAACGACTGGATAGGAAACAAATCCTCACAGAAAAATCGACCTACAGGCTCCTTAGGCCGAGAACTATGTATCCCCCACGCCTGCGGTCACCGCGGGCATGACCGCGGGCCCGCGGTCATGACCGCTGCGGCCGCGGTCGAAAAAGGCGCGCCGCGGGCGAGGGGGAGGGGGTACCGGAGATCGGGGTCGGGATTCCGGGGGCGCACCCCCCCACATTGAAAGAAAATAAAAAAACTCAAAAATGGGGGGGTCCATTTTAGGCGGGGGCAAAAAAAATAATGGTCCCCGTTCCATTGTTTTTTTAATTTTTTTTTACTTTTCTCTTTTTCG
>BFEA01000527.1:202131-228998 GCA_003427395.1 Chara braunii | reverse complement strand
CCGACCCCCCGACCCCAATCTCGACCATCTCCCTCTCGCACCCGATCCTGACCATCTCCCTGTCCTCGATTCCCGTCCCCGGCTCCGACTATTCCCCCGCCCCCGACCATCCCCCGCGATTGGATCCCGACCGACTATTTTCCCGCTCCCGACCATCCCCCATCATTGGATCCCGACCGCAATCTCTGTAATCCCCGAGTACGACCCCTCCGCCCCCAACCTCGATCATCTCCCCGTGCACCCGATCCCGACCTCATCTCCCCACGCGCCCGATCTCAACCACTTCCCCGCCCCCGGTTCCCGATCCCGACCCCTCTCTCCCCGACCCCCTCACTTGATCCCGTCCCGACCGCAATCTCTCCCTATCGCCCCGTACCCCAATCCCGATCCCCTCCGCCCCCGACCCCGACCATCTCCCCCCGCACCCGATCTCGACCATCCCCCCGCCCCCGATTCCATCTCCCCGCGCACCTGACCTCAACCACCTCCCCGCCCCCGGTTCCCAATCCCGACCTCCCTGAACCCCCCCTCTCCCCGACCCCCTCACTTGATCCTGTTGCGACCGCAATCTCTCCCATCCCGATCCCCATCGCCCCTCAACCCAATCCCGACCATCCTGCCCGGCTTTGCTTCCGGTCTAACCCTGTGTCCCGGCCACAACCTCTTGACCTTGACCCTGAGCCCGATCCCCTCCGCCCCCAACCCCGACCTTCTCCCTGCATCCCCATCTGCCTGCGCACCCGATCCCGACCATCTTGCCGCCCCCGATTCCCGATCCTGATCCCGCCTCCGATCCCCACTGCCTTCTCCCCCGATCCTGACCACTTCATTCCCTCCCCCGCAATCGCTTGAGTTCGGGCATCATGGTGAACAGCAGAGAGAAGGTTCGACATCAGTGAGTTCATAAGAAACTAGACTTTATGCTTATGTATAAAGCGATAGCGAGACACCTGTCTCAGAGTCGACTCTCGGAAAAGAAGGGTATCCCGGAAGAAGGGGAGAAAAAAAAGGATCAAAGGAATGCAACAAACCATACTCAAGGCTTCGGAATGAGAATCGACGCTGGGGGGGAACAATCGCGAGAACAGGGGAAAGGGATGGAATCCGTCAGTGAGAGCCACATGGGAGCAACTACCAGTTCGATCTCTCGCGACTCGACTGCCAGAACATGGGCAGAGAGGGTGAGGGGACCTCTTACCCAAGATACCATAGCAATTCAACGCAAGAAAGAGGGTGCTACTAGTGAGGGGGGGGGCGGGAGGAATGAAAGATCCCGTTGAGAAATTTAACAACAGCCGGGGCCTTTTTCCTATCTCGCCTCATGGCCGCTTCAGAAAATGGGATATTGCAACAGGGGGGTAGGACTACTGTTGTCCGAGCGCTCCCGGGGGAAGCAGTTAGAACAAGGGATGCCCTATACACTCGCCACGCAAGTAATTGGGCCTTCCATGACGATGCGGCATTCAAATCCACAAACAACAAAGTGGGGTGGATCAGAGAACGCTTAGTGACATTCAAAGGATCTCCAGTGAGTGCACGCGATCGTTTTCTGATTCAACCCGCCTCGTCGTCTGTCATCACCGTTCTTTGTGTCTCTGATGCAGACAAAAAAATGATGGATGGTTGGAAATCACTCCGATGTGAAAGGTCTGAAGTACGCATCTACCCCTCGGCTCCCCCCGAAACCACAGCGGCCTGAAGAACGCAGGGAGCAAATGCTGAGGGAGCATTTTTGGGTGGAATTTCGGCATGTCCCGATTGAAATCCAAGCAGCCTTCGTCCAGGACTTTGCAGAAAAATACGATGCGGTAGACTTCATTGACCCGCTAACCCCCCATGTAGCACGGAGAGATGATTACTTAATGTTAGTTATTCACCTCACTGATGAGCATATTTTCTCAATCGACGATGTTATCCCTTTCTGTGTAGGGGGTGAAATATATTGTATCCACACAGCCCACAAGCATAGACCCTGGTGCTTCAAGTGTCAGGCCTACGGACACTTATACACTGACACGGTCTGTGCACGCCACCCCTCGCGCACAGCAAAACCCACAGGGCGACTGAGGAAGGATCCCTTCGAGGAATCCAGATGGCGGACGGTCGACCCGGACTATGAGGGGTGGGTCTACATTGATTCACCAGGCCAAACGGAAGGGGAGGTGGTAGGTTGGTCATGGGAAGGGCAGGGTGACCCACGACCGGGATCCCAACCACCAGCAACATGGATCCCCCCAAAATCCCTGGAAACACGCCTGAAATACCCCCCCACAAGGACTAGCAAACAGGAATCCAGGGTGGTCGTTGGAAGTAAAAAGAACGAGATCCCGGGCATGAAACCGGTAGAGGCAGACAAAGGGGAAGGCGACAAGGGCAACCGCTTTGCCTGCCTAGAGACTGGGACAGACAAGTTGGAACAGGAATACCTGGACGAGCACCCGACGGGACAAGGCCTGATTGGGGGGAGGGAGATGCGCCCGCTGCTCACAACTTGCGTAGACTCAAAAGATGGATACCCATGCCGAACGGTTACGTCACACGCCTCGCCTGGCCGTCCTCCGCCCCCCCCACCCTGCGTCCGCGAAAATTCGAATTTCAATTTTCGAAGTTCTGGGTGACCGCGTTTTTCATCGACTCGTCCTCACCCCCCCAAGGGCCACCGCAGTATGTACCACGGACACCAGCCAGGAATGGACGGACATCGGCGGCGTGGCTGCGTATACGCATATGAAAAACGGTCGTGGGAGACCTTTTAGGATGATTCCTGAAAGAATATTTTTAGGATTGCGTGTAACGACGCCGCACGAAATCCTAAAAAACATTTAGGACTCATCCTAAAAATTTTAGGATTCTTTTAGGAGTGTCTAACGAGACCCTAAGCTGGACAAGGACCCCCCCAAGATCCGAACCAGCTCGAACTCGTGACCTTGAAACATGTAATTGTACGACTCTACCATATGAAAGGCTAGTAGAAATGGCACCAACGTGTGATATGCCAGACTGGGGAGATCAACAGAACACCCAAGACCAACACCCCCAAGCAACCCATGTCAAACCCAGAACCAACATACAACACCATGAACAACCCTTGGGTGGTGCGCAGGCAGTGTCTGTAATAGTACCATGCATCAGCCCAAGGGAGTGTGTCCAGCCGTGCATCAATCTAACACCCTGCCGGTGTCCATGCGCAAGGTTGCAGTTGAGTTTTGAACCCGCAACCTCATACCACAATGCACATTTCCAACCGGTGCCCTAACCACTGAGCCACATCAATAGGACCCAGTGTCGAAGTTCAGATTCAGGGGCCGCAAGGCCTCCAGCTCTGCTCTGTCAGGCAGAGCCCCTCCCCTGCCGAAAAGGCGTCTCTCTTAAAAACGTTTTTTTTAATAACCAAAAACACGCCCTCCAGTGCTACTGGTGCTGGTAAAGCAGACAGCGCTAGCACCTGGGGAGAGGCTCCATCTATTGGTGGGGAACGTCACCTGCCGGAAAACGGGTCCAGCGTCCGATGTACAGAATGATTCAGGAAGATATCAGGAAAGTATCTGAGAAATGCCTGCCAGAATTGAATGCTCTGGACTCCAGAGGATTCACTGATCAGGTCACTGAAAGGGGAGAACCTCTTCGCCCTGAGTCAGGCGCCAGATAACTACTAATGCAAACTATTTCCCCCCCTCCCAGGGCTGTACCCACCCACCCTCTTTTTTTTATTTTTAATAAACACCCATAAAACACAGTTGGGGGTAATGATAAGAGCATGTACCCCTAGCTATATTCATAGGTGGCTCCGGTCTACTAGTGGGGGGCATCACGTGCTGGAAACTGGGTCCAGCGTCCCATGATAACATTCAAGGATGAGCACAGATAACCGAGAAGCCGCAGTTGCCTCTTCAGACCCGTAGGGACCGCCAGGAATAACATTCAGTTCTAGCTACCACTGCCCCTCATAAGATTGTCTTGAATTTGTAAACTCCCCTCCAAGCCAAAACATTGTATCTCTACAAGGGCAAGCTCACCAGGGGGAAATGGATCTGCAAAAGAAACTGGAGCTCTGAGAGTATGTTACATGTTGCGCAACCGGCTGCACGGGCCATTTCCAAGCCCGTGACGTTTTCAGGCCAAAAGCCTGAAAACAAGGGCCTACAGGCCCTGTGTCATTTCAGCCTGAAAGCCTGAAAACAAGGGCTTACAGGACCTGTGTCGTTTTAGGCTAAATCAGGGCCTTTCCAGCCCTGAGTGTTTTCAGCTTGAAACTGAGGGCCATTTTCGGGCCCTCATCAGTTCGACCTACCCTGAAACTCAGGCAACAAACTAGGGTTTTAGCACAAGCCATTTCGGGCCTGTTTTCAAGACAACCCCTGGTTGAGCTTCAACGCCAGGGTCTGGCACATTTCGACATTGGCAAGAGCAGCCTCCTGTGCTAGTGCTGCTGATATGAGCAGTCACCACTAGCACCCAGGGGGAGGCTCCATCTATTGGTGGGGAGCATCACCTGCTGGAAAGCGCCTGGACGGGCCAGCACTATGTAGGACTGGCCCGCCCTGCAGGCAGGCAGGTAGTTCCTAGGTACTTCCCAGGCACTTCACGTGCAGTTCAGGAGGCAGGAGGTAGTCTTCAGGATTCTGCAGCAGCACTCAGGAGGAGCGCTGCAGTAGTAGTAGTAGCGTTAGCAGTAGTCTTCAGTGCTGGGCGCCATAGGAGCTAGAGTAGTACTAGAGAGAGAGAGATTGGGCGGAGGCCAGGGAGACTTACCTGCAGCGCCATTGCTCCAGCTTCGTCTTCGAGGTACTTGCAGCACAGCGCCATCTTCACAGGTTAGTACCTGGCACATGAGAGAGAGAGAGTTCTTCTTCTTCCTCTTCTCGGTCCACCATCTCCTTCTCACCCTCTCGCTATCTGACTTCACTGCATCAGCAGACTACGAGAGAGAGAGAGAGAGAGAGCTTGGTGACATTTGGATCCAGACTCGACATTGGACTTCAGACATTTTTAAGAGTGATTATTTGGGACTTGTAACGAGACTTGGTGTTGACGACTTTCCCATCTCCCCCTTCCTCTTCTTCGTCTAATCCCCTCATCTTCGTCTGTGTATGTCTGGACCTGGCGCCTCCTTCCTGTGTATAGCGCCAGGCCCCTTCACACCTTGTGATGAGCATGATGTATGTCTGGTCTGCGTTGCAACATTGATTGGGCTAGTCATTGGTATTCTAGCATTCTGCTGCGCTGTCTTGCACTACGTGGTAGAGGTCAGTCCCGGTCAGGTCGGGACTTGTATCTAAAGTCTTCCCTGCGCTATAAAGCACCATTTTGTATGTATCGGAATGCACATTGCTTGTTGAGATTCCACTTGCACTGCATTGTCAATTCAGTCCTTTTTATCACATTGCGGATCCTCGGTTATTATGTTCATCGCCATACTGGGCATGTAACAGTTGGTATTGGAACAACGCACGTGAATCAGGACAACCTGAGCTCTGTGAGCTGACACGTGTGTGGGGACTAGGTAGCTGATTAGTCTTGATTGATTGATTAGAGCACACTAGTTAGCCCCAAAATCACGATTTTGACCTCACTGCCGAAAATCAATTTTTTTTTTCTTTTCTTGGATTTTTTTTTTCTCACTATTTATGTTGTGAAAAATCGCAATCGCATAACATCTGAAATTCCCGTTTTCGTTTTTCTTCTGAAAATTCGAAATTTCATTGTCGGAAAGTCGAAATATCTTTTTTGAAAATTTCGATTTCCGTTTGCAATTTCCCGTTATTTGGAAGTTCGGATTATTTTTTTCTGAAACCCGTTTTTCAAAGCGGTACAGGAAATCCCTCTTGCAGTACCATTTTTCAAACTGCGAATACTCTCATCTGAGTAAGTCCGAATACTGGTTATTTCTTTTCGAATTTTTTTTTATTCGCAGTTCAATGATTTTCACTACCTGATAATCATTGGCAGTCTAAAGTTCAAAATTTTTTTCTCTCAGTGATAATTTTGCACTTCAAGGAAAGTTGGGAGACCTACTGAAACTCGGGATTTTTATGTTTCTCGAAAGAAAAAAAAATTGCGAAGTCAAACTTTTCTTTTTTGATTAGTGGCTCCTTGTCTGGGTGATTTATCCCATACCCACCCCTCCCCACCTATGTTGTTGCCCCCTCTCGCCTTACCTTTTCTATCTGTCTTCGGGTACCCCCTGCAGCGGCATTGGTAAGTTGCCACATCAGCAGACCACGTCAGCAGGCCACGTCAGCAGGACCCGTCAGCAGACCACGTCAGCAGGACACGTTAGCAGGACACGTCAGCACACCACATCAGCCGACAGCAGTGCCACGTCAAGAGCAGGGAGTACCACGTCAGCACGCCCCCGGCCTGGTCTATGCTTTTGCGCTCACAAACAGCCGTCATGGACCAGAAGTCTGGGGAAACGGATGAGGCCTATCAGGACCGGATGCTACTTCTGATTACCGAAGCTAAGCAACGGTCGGATGCAATAGCAGCCGCAATGAAGCAGAAGGCAGAGGACCCCAAGAAGGCACGTCTGTTGGCAATCGAACAGCAGCGCCAGCACGACAAGGCAGCAACAAAGGTTGCCGATGAAGAACGAATTCAACGACGCGAGAAGATATTCAGTGGAGAGCGAGCTTTGCGCACACTGGCAATGGATTGGCGGACCGAGGCCGAGAATGGCAAGATGGAAGAGAGTGAACACAACATCGCTCTACTCCTCTCCCATCTCACAGACCTCCTGGCAACATGCATTACACAACAGGAGGACGTCCACAGCCCCGACGGCGCATTGGCTCAAGTCCACAGCTGCGCGTTGGCTCAAGTCCACAGCTGCCTCCGGCAGCTGGAGCAGCGACCCGTCGCCGCCCCCGATGCCAGCTCTTCCAACACCTCTGATCGCCTCGAGGCATTGGAGATTGACGCCGGCTCCCTCAAGGACGGCGTGCTGTTACAGCAAACTGCAACGCAATAGTTGGAGCAACAGATCTGTACTACCGCCAACCACTTGAGCTCAGAGCCGCGCGAGACCACTCCAAAGTTCGATGGGCAGGAGATCTTCTGCGACTCGGCGAAGACAGACCCAATTTCATGGTTCCGCAAGTTCGAGCTCACGTTTTTTTTTTTTTTGTTTTGTTTTTTTTTTTTAACCTTTTCCGCGTGGGAAAATAAGGAAAACTGCCATTGATAAATCTGATCAGTGGCCGTCGTTTCGTTTCGGCCTCCGAAAAGGTCAGACGCCTACCCGAGGCCCGCTATTTTTCCAAGCGGCAAAGGTACCAGTGGTTTAAAGCTCCAATCTATTCGTGGGGAGCATCACGTGTTGGGAATCGGGCCCAGCATCCCTTATAATGGGAATACATAGATGATTGACAATTGATGAAAATTTGGGATGATTGAGGATCATTTTGGATGATTTAGGATGTCATAGTAGGTGATTGAGGTCATGAAATAGAGCTAGATGATGACTAATCAGAAAGATTGTCTACTCAGCACTGAATGATGATGTTTCGAGGGGCTATGCGACAGATGGCAACCAGGCAATTTCATACACCAATTAAACAAGTCATGCAAGGCAAACAGACACAAACTGTATTGACAAAAACGATTCAGCCAATGCCGGTCTCCTCAGAGGGTGAAGTCTTAACAGAAGAAGAGCGGGCTTCACAAAAAGTATTTCAGAGCACTCTCAACTCTGCATTGGCCACAAAGCAACAGATCAACTGCTCTTCCATGGGCTTCTTTGTCTCCTCGAAAGTGGGGAGTGGTGGGGAGAGCAATAATCACCAATCCCAGACCATGGTGATTGATCCATTGTATGGGGAGGAGAGAGGAAGGGTTGAAACTAATCATACGATTACGAAGGGGACAAACAGTATGATACATACACTGGAAATCGATTCACAAGGTCACAACTCCCTAACTCTTTCTAATACAAATCTGCAAAGATCGATGCTATCCCAGTATGATCGGTGTTTTCCTTCACTACAGGAGGCAGTGGGGTGGAGCAAGGGAGAAAGGAAAGGAAAAGGAAGTGAAGGGAAAAGGGATAGGGAAGAGGGGGAAGAAGAGGAAGTGGGGGTAGAAGGGGAAAATGGATATATGGCCAAAGAGAGAAGAATCAGTGATGAGGGGGCCAAAAGCCAGGGTAAGATGGTAATAGGAAAAGAGCACCTACCCTCATCAGATAAAAGGACTGGCTCCCAACTACTTTCCTCTATATTGCAAAATACCAGTATGAGGGGATCTCCTTCTTCATGGGTTGAAAAGACAAAAGGTCCTTTTCATAATAAAACACTAGAAAAAAAAAGAACAAATCAACATGCCTCACCCCTTCAAATCCCCCTGTCTAATTTGTCCTTAGCAAGAACTTTTTTTTATCTAAATTTATAAGCCCATCAGAAAACAGGGTGGTAGATAGCGGGGGAAAGAAGACGATGGTGAAAGCTTACCCACCCCAAATGTTAGCAGAACGAGACGCAGTTTATCAACGACATGCAAATAATTGGGTATTTCATGATGATGCAACATTCAAATAAGTCAATGAGAAAATCAAATGGGTAAGTAGAAGACTGACGTTCTTCAAAGGAAGTCTAGAAGCTGCTCAAGAAGACTTCCTTATACAGCCTGTTTCATCGACAGTTTTTACCATCCTTAGTTTTCATGAAGGGGACAAAAGAATAATTGATGGATGGAGAAAGCTGAGGTGCGATCGATCAGAAGTTCGGATATATCCATGGGCCCCTCAAAAACAGGGCCCGGATGAGCGGCGTTGTCAGATGATGGAAGATTTCTATTGGGTGGAATTCCGTCATATCCCAATAGAAATTCAAGCCGCATTTATTCATAATTTTGGGGAGATCCATGATATTGTGGACTTCATCGATCCCCTCCCAGCTTTTGCAGCAAGAAGGGATGACTACCTAATGTTAGCTATTAATCATCCCTTAAATCTGCCTTTCAACATGGACGATGTCATTCCTTATAGAGTAGGGGGGAAGAAATTTCACATTCACACAGTACACAAACATTGTTCGTGGTGCTTCCGATGCAAAGCCTACGGTCACCTCAATACAGATCAGACATGTGAACAAAACCCAACACGGAGACAGAGGGCGACAGGGAGGTTGATCAGAGATCCTTTTAAAAGTAATTTGTGGAGGACCGTGGATCAGGGACCCGAGGGATGGGTATACATCGAGGGGCAAAATCAAAAGGATGGACATGGAAAAAAGAGGGGGATCCAAATTGGCATTCAAAGCCCCCAGACAGTTGGACTCCTCCGAAATCAGTAGACAGGGTAGTAAACAAAAACACCTCAACCTCCTCCCCTTCACCCTCTAAGTATCAGTCCTTACCAAGTTTGTCAAAGATGACAGCTTCAGCTAAATCGGATCAGGAAAAAGAAGAAAAAAATGCATCATCTACACCAGAACCAGATCCACAAAAATATGTAAATTAAGCTGAGTCCATCATGAACCACAAGTATTTGCCACCTCAGTCCACGAAGGGTCAAAAGGATGAAAATCAGCAAGATAAAGATCTGGAAATGGAACAAGAATTGGACAATGAATAAGAAACCTCAATAGATCTACCCCTCTCAAGGAGAAGTGGAAAGAAAAAGAAAAAAATAATAATAAGAGGAAGACCTCATCATCAGCAACAATGGAGGCCCAAGTTAGGTACAAAAGGGGGAGCGTCGCAGGCATCACAGTCTGTGGAAACAACACAATCTCAAAAGCAGGAGGGGGACCTCCAGCAGGATCTTTTTAGTGAAGCTTTGGGCCTGCGCCTATGGACATTGACTCAGAACAGCCCGTAGAAGATTGTCCTATGACCGAGGTTCCCCCTTCAGGAGACGAAAAACTCATCACGGTGGAACACAAAATGATACAGCTGGCGGAATGATTTCGCCAACAACTAAAAGAAAAATATGGGGAAGTCACTACTGAGTTCTGGGACGCCTCCTATGTACAAAATATTAACTTAATGAATGTCAGTCCTTCCTTGAAACAGGTATTGACCGATGGACTCCCACAAGGAGCTGGATGAACAATAGTCAGTCATCATATGTTCAAGGCAATAATGGACATGTTTCAACCTCCCACTCCTCCACCAGAGGAAAGTAAGGAGGAAAAGAGCATAGAAATGACAACAGTTTTGGTGCCCTCTCAACCGCAATATAAGGGATCTTTAGAAACAAGTTCTGAGGGACAGCTTGCCATCGAGGGAGATAACAGAAAAGAAATACAAGGTAGTATAATCTATGTGGACAATAATGGTCAGGCGGCTCTTCAGTCTCCCTCCCTTACTGACAGCCAAGTGGAAGTTCCAAGGCAAGTAATAGAGGGAGATACTAATGGACATATAATATTATCACAAGTAATAGCAACGAATGATATCACAATCAACACTAACAACATGGAGGTTGAGAGCACCTGCCTACCCCCTAATGATTTACCAAGAGACGTCTGCACAAGAACAATCTGAGGAGGGGGGAGTGCAAAAAGAAGACACCCTCAAGGAAGTCATAACAAATAAAGAAAAAAAAAATATGATGACTTCGCAATCAACTCATGACGTTCAAACGTCTATACAACAAGCTCACATGGATGCGAGTCCAAGGATAATCCATAATGATGAGTCACACTCCTCTTCTAGACTGACAAAACAAGAGGCAGGCAAAAGGCAAAAAATGAGGAATGTGCTGGAAAGAGGAGAGATGAGAAGACCTCAACCTCCTAAGAGCAACCTCATCATGCCAGTAAGGAAAAAAGGAGGGAAATGGGAGGTGGGTCTCTCACCAATAGGTCAAGACCAATATGGGGTTGTCACTCTGAGAGGATGGTCAACATATATCGAATACCAAAGTGTTGGGGATCGTACGTTCAAACGGGATATGCGTGATTTCCTGTTAGAACACTATTATCCTGGACCACAAGCAACCCTTACAGAAACAGGTGACAAGGCTCATATGGCGAAAAGGGACACGTTTGTTCGCTTCGAGGAACAGAAAGAGGCAGGGTTGAGATGGTTTTCCCACGCAGCTTTGCTTGATTTACATAGTCTTAAGATTAAAGCAAATGTGGTGTGGTCGGCCTCAGACATTATTGCCTTTCTCGGCATTTTACTGCGAAGAGACATCCTACAGACTGTTGTGGATTTGGACAACGGTTCTTGGATCCGTCTCTAAAAACACTAAAGAAGGTGGTTCTTTTATAATAAGATGAGGTAAAGATGGACGCAATACAAGCTTATTACGGAAAGAACTCATTCTGGCAGCGTGCAATCAAAACAACAGACTTGGATCTCAGATTATTAAATGTAAATGACCTTGCTACGACAGACGCGATAAAAAGAAAAACTAGATTGGAACAATTGAAAGGCGTGGGAGGTAGATCGTGGCCTGACATCTTATGCATACAGGAAACACATCTCACCAACTCTCTCATTCATATCACGGCTCACAGCACGATATGGCCGTTCGATAAGCTTAGTGCACCGACCTCAAGAAACGGGTCAGCAGGTACAGTCATTTGGATACCACCAGACTCTAGAGCTCAAGTAGTCCAATGGGTGCCAGATAAAGAGCAGGGTCGATGGATATCTGCCATCTTTATGATTGAACCTGATGTTATATGTGTGATTAATGTATATGGACCAAATGAAATTGAAGATAGAATCAGGTTTTTTCAAGATATAAGAAGCCAGATACCGGAAGGGATCCCTTTAGTTATGGCAGGGGACTTCAATGCAGCTCCGGATAGATGGTTGGATCGTTGGAAGATCCCCTCTCCATGTCCTCCTTATATAGAAGAGGACGAGAACATTATACAAACCTTGTGCGAAAATGAACGTTTGTTTGACTCGTACCGGAGAATCTTCCCACGAGAAAGATTATTCACATGCATACGAAATCAAGGTAATCGCCTTCAATCCAGATCTAGAATAGACCTCATACTCATGTCAGAAGATCTAGAGAGAGCTCTCATAGGGGCAACAATTTTCCCACAAAGCCCATGGACTGGKGCAGATCATAAAATGTGTTCAGTCCTCCTGTCTCTAWAAWAAAAAMCAGATCARGGAAGGGGAGTATACAWACTAAATACATCTCTGTTATCATATGATATCTTTAAAAAGTATTTAGCAGATGTATGAAAATATTGACAATCGACGTTAGAAAGACAGGATTCATATATCTCTTGGTTCAACAATGGGTTGTGTTTTCTTGCAAGAAAATGTAATGAATTTTCTAAATTACAAGCAAAAAACAGACGTTTACAAGAAATACAAATTCATGAACAAATCTTAAATTATGAATCTCAGGACCATCTAAATGACTCTTCGCAAACTATCAATATCCAAGAACTCAGAAATCAACTCCTGTCATTTGCGCAACATCGTTGGCAAGGACAACTAATCAGAGGCAAGTTGTCGAAATTCACAACAGAAGGACAGATGGACACATCCTTTTTTGCTATGGCTCGATCACGAGCGAAACACTTCTCTATAAATATCCTATGTGACCACGACGCTTCTCAGGATCCCACGGTACCAGTATCTTCAGCTGCAAGTCTGAAAGCTGCCTATAATGTTCAAATCATCAAAAGACCCTACTCGGACTCTGGAAGATGACCAAACCACTCGCCTCTTCTTAGAACCATTGTTCCAGTCCATTACCGATGAACAATGTGAAAGGATTGAAAAACCTCTAACCAAAGATGAAATATGGACGACATTAATACAAATGGAGGAAGACAAGACCCCGGGGGCGGATGGTCTTCCCAAGGAATTTTGGAAAGCCATGTGGCCCATCCTTTCACCCGACTTAATGCAATACTTTAAAGAGGTTTGGGAGACTGGTGAAATGGGCAAGATAGTGAGTCAAGGAATACTCACGTTATTATATAAGAAGGGAGAAAAATCAAACATCATAAACTATAGACCAATAACCTTATTAACGGTAGTATACAAATTGTTAGCAAAAACTTTTGCAAACCGTATGATCCCAGTGATGGCCGATATAATCCATCCCTCTCAAACGAGTTTTATAAATGGTCGCCACATACAAGATAATATCTTATTAATTAATGAAATGGTTAAAGTAGCGCGACAATCTAAGCAGAATGCAGCTGTGGTTTCCATAGACTTCGAAAAAGCATATGATCATGTTGATTGACGTTTCTTAGACGCCTGTTTACAAAGGTTGAATTTTGGTCCAAATTTGCGTAGATGGGTTAATATTCTCCATACAAATACTACTACACACATTCTTGTGAATGGGCTGCTATCTCCGAAAATCCATATACAAAGATCAGTGTTAAACAAGGAGACTCTTTGGCCCTTTTCCTTTTCGTGATTGTGATGGAGGCCCAAGGTGCAAACCTTAGAGCTAATCATAATATTAAACGTCTAACTATCTCAGGTATACTGGAAGAGGCAATACCAATAACCTCAATATTTGGAGATGACCTAACGATCATAATGGAGGCGTAAGAGGCAAATATGGAGGAAATCAAATCTCAACACTCTCAGACGTGGTGGTTAATTGGGGAAATAAACGCAAGGATGGTGGATCCACTCAAATGGCGTTCGGCCGCCTGAAGTCCCCAAGGTACAATGGTTGCCCCTAGAGGCTCCACTGAGAGTTTTGGGAGTATCTTTGTCTGCCTCTGGTAAACCTATATCCAATGATGACTGAATTTCAAATCCTGCGATACAAAAAATGAAACTATGGAAGAATCAACACACTTCACTTTCTGGTAGATCACTAGTAATAAATAATGTGGTTTTTGCTTCAATATGGTATAAATCAGCAATCTGGGCAATTAGTAAACCACGAATCAAACACCTCAAAAAACAGGTGACGACCTTCCTCTGGAGAAGGAATCATGAGCTAGAGAGAGTTATTCCTAGAGTAGCATGGTCTATCCTCATTCAACCAAAATCGAGGGGAGGGTTAGGAATCCTGGACCCTACCCTACAATGTCAAGCCTTATCACTACAATGGATGATTGATCTCATTTTAGGAATCGACAAACCTTGGCAACCTTTGGCTCTACAACAAATTAGGAAACTGACGTCGATAGCTCCACCTAAACTACATCCCCTTACTTGGGTAGAGAACTTATTTTGGAACATCCCTCATCCTTCTACTCACTCAAGACTAGAAGGGGAAAGAGGCGCAGCCTGTAAGGATCTACTCCTAGATAACCTATGGGTGTCCCTACTAAGGATATGGACAAAGCTACCTCTTCCTAATAAACCCACAACCATACGCTTTGAAGAAATCATGAGGCAACCTCTATTTGGGAATAGAAGGATAACGGACGCTAATGGTTGTGTGTACAATAGTTCTACTCCTCCCTGGTCTCAGTGGGTGAAAAAAGGAGTAATACGGGTTAAAGACATTTGACATATGGAAAAAAAAAGAGTGGAAGTCTTCTTATCAACTTAAGAAAATAATTACATACGCGCACAGATTAGATCGAAAATCTGGACTACATCAATTGTTCTATCCCACTGGCATGGGTTAGATAATTAAGAAAAGGAGTAAAATTTCAGGAAGGAGACTTTGTAATGATTACACACGAACCATCATGTTGGCAGGTAGGACAAATAATGAGTCTATTAGAAGAAGGAGCCTTAACGGCCCTGTTCACAATGGCAACAAACCACTTACTCCGACCTTCATTAACCAATCAAGTTGAGTTCTTTCCTTTCACAGAAATGTCTAGAATTAGAGTTATTTTTATATAAGCAACCTCTGGATGGAGACTGTTTCAACCGCAATGCCCAATTCCGGAACTTCCCATAGATCCAGACGAATGGGTATGGCAAACGGGGAAAAGGAGTAAACCACGCACTCTACAATCCCTAACGGTGAAAGCAACATATCTTTTGTTAAGACCACGGGTAGATGTGTCGTCTGTAATAAGAGACCGATGGACCAGACATCTGAATATTGACGCACAAAGCATCAAAAACATAAAATTTTTCAATAAACTTAAAAAAAGATTAGCCAAATTTTCCTCCTTACAATGGCAAATTCTTCATCGTTGTTTACCAATAAATGATTGGCTCATTGATCGCACCAATTTGGAACAACGAGGTCTGGCACATCCATGGTGTAAAGCATGTTTATTTGTTTTCCCTCATAAGAAGATAAGGGAGACAATTGAACATGTGTTCATTCAATCCCCAAGTACAATCCTACTTTGGAGAAGATGAGACTGTATATGGAGGGGATTGACAGGAATTGACTGGCCATGGGATTAGAAAGCCATTCTCTTGGGTCAATGGGTACCAGTGGAAACACAACGTTCAGAATTCCAGATGATTTTTTTTGAGTTAGGACGGAAAACCATTTTATGGGTATTGTGGTACAAAAAGGTGTGTACATGAAAGAGAAGAAGTAAAATTAGAAGGAAAGGGATTTGTTGACCTGATTATACAATTTGTGCAGACAGAAATACGGACACATTGGTCAAAGGTTCGATCTAAGATACAATTACTCCACAAAAAAAAAAATATCATTAAGTGTATTAAAAAATTTAATCAGGAATGGCTGGGGGGAACCGAAGGAGGAAGTTTGGGAGAAGTGAAATGGCCAGGAAAGGAAAAACAGGAGAAACCCCTAAACATGGACTTCCATCTTTGCTTCAGTGACTGGTTTTCACTTCCACCAGGAGCCTCACTCAAATCACCAGGATTCTTCCCTGATCCCTTCTCTCCCTCAGAATTGGCTTTAGTTGATTTGCAATGGTATGCCATGCAATAAGGTTAAATCCCATAAAAAATATGAGTTCTCTTCAGGTTCGATCTTTAGATATCTATCAGTATGATGATATCTTGGAGAGAATCAATATCTCATTTTCTGATGTTTTTTGTAAGTTCTACTTTTCACTAGTAAGTAAAGTCAGGAGATAGGTCTGCTAGTTTTAATAGAAGTATCTGGCAGCCTAAGGTTTGGCTGAAGAGGCAGATTTTATTTTCTTGATACTTTATTCAAAGTTATGTAACAATAGAAGTATCTGGCAGCCTAAGGTTTGGCTGAAGAGGCAGATTTTATTTTCTTGATACTTTATTCAAAGTTATGTAACAGACTTATATGTATTAAGGGACGCTGGACCCGGTTTCCAGCAGGTGCAGCTCCCCACCAATAGAATGGAGCCAGTAGCTGGGCTGCTAGTGGTGGATGCTCTCACCACCATCCCTAGCATTTCAGCCGATTGTTTTCAAAACAAATAAATAAATAAATAAAATAAAATAAAATTACTATCCTATCCCTAATTTCATGTATCCATTCCAAACAACCAATCACAATTGAGCCGGTGTTGTGCACCAATCAGGCCTCTTCCCGGTCTCACACCCCAATCTGGATCGATTACAGGGCAGCGCTACCCACCCCAGCTCCGACCATCGTCGGCCAAATTGTAGCCATTAGTTAGGTTTGAAGATTGTCTTCCTCCCTCGGCAATTCCAGACCTCTATACAAAGCCTAAAGCTCCTACATAAGCAGGTTACAGGGCACTGCCCCAGCGCCGGCTAACGTCGTTCTGGCGGCAACTCAACCTGGCCATTGCACAAGAAAACTCACTTAGGAAATTAGCTAATCTAGATTGTCAACCAGAAATCAAGGATCTGATAATATCAGAATCCTGATTAGCAAAACTTTTTGATGATGAAATTTGACGAGTACCCTGAGATGATCACAAAGATGATGGATAATGATGACGACGCTGATGATTATTTCTCTCCACCCCTCGCCTTCTTCCATGTATTTTTCTCCTCTCCCCTCATTTCCTCTTCTCCTCTCGCTGCCTCTGCTGAGCCCAACCCCAGCCCCAACGAGAGAGAGAGAACCTCCCCATTCCCTTCTGCTTTGAGGTAACCAGTTCCCCCAAAAGGTGCACCTCAAAACTAATCCTCTGACCTAGTCTGCCTCCACGAGGAGATAATGCGCCCCTTTACATATCTCCCAGCCCCAGCCCAGGTCAACTCCCATCATCTGCATCTACTCCCTGGAGGGCAATCACCTCCCACCTTGTGTTACCCTTGCGGAGTAACGCTCGCTTCCTGACCAACCTACCTACCAACTAAACCATAGCCTATCTGGGAGATAGGAATTTAACCACCAACGCAGAGATAACTACTGATTGATGAAAAAATGAATAAAGAAGCCGTGATGATGATGATGATGATAAAAAATATTCAGATTGGTGGATGATGAAGAACTAAAATTGGCAAAAATAATTAAGGAACGTCGACTTTTCGATGCCCTAATGGCAACGATGCGGAAGATTGACAACTCACTATTGCTGTAATGAAAATAGAAGATGACGATGATTATGATTTTTACAGAGAAGTCCGGGTGACAATCATGAAGAAGATAAAAAGAAGATAAATAACATGGATGACGAATTAGAAAAGCCAAAGATGATTACCACCGGTAACCAAATGAGGATTACAGAAATGACGGTGATCTTGATGAAACCCCCCCCGCTGAAATGACAATGATGAAAATCTCGATGCTCTTGATGGATAACCTGCACAAGATAAAAAATAGACGAAAACACATATATATAGGTTGATGACGACCTCCTAGCCGCTCTCTTGATGATTCTCTCCCAGTGGCACTATGATGATTCTTCAAGTAGGACCAACGTTCTCCGCACTTTGGTCTCCACGGGGCTGACTCCACTTTCCTCCACCGACATCGACTTTCGTCAACTCGCATGAGCTCTCCAACCTCTTTAAAGGTCTTGGCTATGGAGTACTTCATGTGAAAAACACAGGGAAAACATTCAAACAACAGTTGCCGCTACCATTCTCCCTTTTCCTCTGTGCCTCAGGCCAGATGCCACGTCAACCTGTGACGTAGTAATGACCCAGCGCCTCTGGATACCGCGCGTGCTTCAAGCCCTATCCCTCATCTAGTTCACAATATCACAGCACCCTCGCACCAGCGCCTCCTTCACGTCGGCTGCCAGCACCGCACCACGTGTCAGCTAGCATCTTACTAGTCACCCCAAGTCAGCGCCTCGCCATCCGCAAGTCACCAGCGCCCCACCACTCACCTGTTGCCAGCGCCTCGCCCCCCACCAGCAGCTAGTGCCTCGCTGCACTCACACAGCCAGCGCCTCGCCACTCGCGAGAAGCCAGCGCCTCACAACCTGCGAGAAGCCAGCGCCCCGCCACCTCCGACCAGCCTGCGCCTCGCCTGCAAGCAACCAACATGCCACCATCCGCGTGCCGCGGCGGCCCACCAGCCATAGCGCTAGCGCTGGTGCTAACGCGCGCCTACCCACTCTCTTCAAGTTCGAGTTCACGTTGCAGCTACACTACATCAAAGAACACAAGCGCACCGCGTACTTATACTCTCGGCAATGGACAAGGTGATGGTCTTCGAACGAGGCACACTATCGAGTGTTGACTGGATTGCCGAGTACCAACGCTTGACATTCGTCGCAAACATTCAAATGGGATTCAAGGCCATCAAACACTACTTCATCCTGAGGTCGTGTCCGGCGTTGGGCAATGCCTTGACTCACGTCGAGGACACCCTGACGACACCGACAAAACTCGTCGACAAGGCCACGCAGATTATTGTCACGAACAAGGAGGTCAAAAATCTTCAGCGTTCGTCTGCGTCAAGCCTGAGCAGAGATCAGCATCGACTGAAAGTGGGTGTGGTCGCGGCGGCAACGCCAAACGACCAAACTAGCGAGGTCGTGTCTGCCAATGAAGGGGACAGACTCGCAGCCGCCCGGGAAGGTGGCCGCCCCGGCAAAGGCCGAGGACGCGGCAAGGCGAAGACAAACACTGCATCTAGCCACGGACCCGGCGCAGCAGCTCCAGCCCCATGGTCCCATTACGATCTTTCCGAGCAAGCATACAAGGCACGCACGAGATTTCGCTATTGTCTATGGTATAACAACGATCTCTACGACACAATGGTCTGCCTGTCGAAAGGCAAGGGCAAATAGGAAAACCGAGCACCACCGGGAGTGACTCGACAACACTCTCGACGCCTTCGGAACTGGTCACTTCGCGAGTGACCGCCCTTCGTTCCGAGGCACATGCGGAAGTCGATAGTCCTCCTTTCTTTAATTTTTTGAGGGCTATGCTGCCCGACTCGTTCCTACGCTGGGTACTCATGCTCAAGGACAAGACGTGTGTGCGGCATCTTCTCCGTCCGACAATGGCAATTTATCGTCTTCAAGTGGTTCTTCACGAGATTCGACGCGCGAGTTCAACATAGAGGTATTGGACCCGCTCACGTCCGAGGATTTCGCATGACTTCCTCTCCCAACCACGGCCGCTTGCCGGGACCGCAATGTGCAGCATTATGCGCACATCTTCACACGTAATTATCCTTCTATGCACCACCAACTTCGCTGACAGATGACAAAGTCGCGGTGGGGGACATCCTTGCATATGTTACCAAGGTGGCCCACGACTTTCACAATCAGCGGTACGACGACAACAACGCACCGCTCCTCTATGTCCGCATCCAAGTTGGGCAAGCGTCCTGCAACGCTTTGCTGGATAACGGTTGCTAGATAGCGGCGCTTCTTGCAATTTATGAGTCAAGCCTTTATACAAAGGCTGGCCTTGGCGTACAAGTTCGAAGGAAGGCAAACCCGACGGCGATCGAGTTGGCGGACGGAAGTACGCAACAACTTATCGATCACTACATCGAAGTCGTACCGGTGTATTTCGCACCTCATGCATGCGAACCGGTGACATTTGACATTTAGAACATGGACTTCGACATTATTTTGGGATTTCCTTGGCTTGTAAGTGCGGATCACACGGTCAACTTCAACCGGCGGACTCTTACCGTTCGCGATGCCTTCGGCGCCGAAGTGGCGTGTACTATTCCTCTTCCGCACCCTTCGATTCCGTGCCAAGTGGTGATGGCCAAATCATTCCGGGCTACTTGTGCTTACGAGCAGCCCGACGAAATCGGCCTATGTTTCCTACGGACCGTCGTGGTAGCCGACTCTTCACCCACGGACTTGTCTTCGGACCCATGTGGTGCGGTTGCTCGACGAGTTTGCCGACATCTTCGAGTCACCTACCGGTGTGGTGCCAGATCGGCCGATCTCTCACGAGATCATTCTTGAGGCCGGTGTCGTGCCGCCGAAAGCTTGCATTTACCGCATGAGCGAGGAGGAGCTTACGGTCCTCCGCGCTCGACTCGATGATTTGTTGGACAAGGGCTGGATCCGCCCTAGTAGCTCTCCATATGGAGCGCTAGTTCTCTTCGTATGGAAGAAGAACAAGGATCTACGATTGTGCATCGATTACCGCAAGCTCAACGCGCAAACCGTTAAGAATGTGGGGCCTCTTCCTCGCATCGACGATCTTCTTGAGCGATTGAGCGGCACAAAGTATTTTTCTAAGTTGGATTTGAAGTTGGGATATCATCAAATCTCGATCCGACCGAACGATCGGTACAAATCCGCGTCTTGAGCATTTTGAGTGGGTGGTCATGCATTTTGGCCTCACCAACGCCCCGACAACCTTCCAAGCGGCAATGACCAACGAGTTTCGTGCGATGTTGAACCGGTTCCTGCTGGTCTACTTAGACGACATTCTCGTCTATAGTCGGTCATTGGAGGATCATCTTGAGCATCTTCGACGAGTGTTGGAGACGCTCCGCCACGCCAAGTACAAGGCCAACTGCGACAAGTGTGAATTTATCCGTCAAGAGTTGGAATACTTGGGCCATTTTGTCACACTGGAGGGCATCAGTCCGCTATCGGACAAGATTCAAGTCATCCAAGAGTGGCCGGAGTCACGGAACGTCACGGATGTCCGTTCGTTCCTTGGCCTCGCCAGCTACTAGCAGCATTTTATCAAGGGATACTCGAAGATCGCGGCCCACTTGACCAAGCTTCAAGGCAAGGATCGACCGTTTGACTTCGGAGAGGATGCGCGGGAATCATTTTTGGCTCTCAAACCCGTGCTATTATCTGCGGAGGTCTTGCACATATACGACCCGCTTTTGCCTACATGCGTCACTACGGATGCGTCCGACTATGGCATTGGTGTCGTCCTCGAGCAACAAGATGGCGTGGACTGGCACCCGGTCGAGTATTTCAGCAAGAAAGTGTCCGTCGTGCACTCCATTGACGATGCACACAAGAAGGAGCTCCTCACCTTCGTCCACGCGCTCAAGCGGTGGCGGCACTTCTTCCTTGCTCGAAGCCAATTCCGATGGGTAACGGACAACAATCCGTTGGTTTTCTACAAAATCCAAGACACCGTCAATAGCATCATCGCCAGATGGATCACTTTCATGGACCAATTTGACTTCTTTCCCAATCACATTCCGGGGAAGTCAAACAGTTTTGCGGATGCTCTTTCACGACGTCCGGATTATTGTATTGCGGTTTATTCAACCTTCGAGATCGACAACGACCTGCGGGACAGTTCCATCCATGACTACCAAGCCGACCCCGAGTTTCTCGACAAGTACGTGAATTGCTCCTGTCCTAATCCGGCGCCTTCTCACTACCGGATCCAAGAGGGGTACTTCCTTGTCCACACGTGGGGGAAGGACCTTTTTTACGTATCGAGCAACTCTCACTTGTGTACACGACTTCTTGGCGAGTTCCACGATGCTCCTGCCACCGGACACTTTGGAGTCAATCGCACGATTAGCCGACTTCGCGAGCGATTTCGGTGGGCCGACCTTCTCGACGACGTCACACGCTATTGTGAGTCATGCGAGAATTGTCGACGCCGCAAATCCCACAACCATCGTCCGTACGGCGAGTTGTGACCGCTACCGGTCCCCTTGCGCCGAAGGGAAGCGATTGCCATAGACATTACCAGGTCGTTCCCCAAGCATAAGACCGGTGTGGATGGGATTCTCACAGTGGTCGACCAACTCACCAAGTTTGCCATGTTTTTGCCTTGACGCTATTATGCCAAGGCATCGGAGTTGGTCGAGGTTCTTTACGCCGGTTAGACTCTAACCAAGTGTTACCCCAATGAAATCGTTTGCGACCGCGACACTCGGTTCATGTCCGATTTTTGGTTGGCGCTCATCAAACGATGGGGCTAATATCTCAAGCCAAGTTCGGCACGCCACCCCCAAACCGATGGCCAAACGGAGAAGGCGCATCAGAACGCACAAGTTCTCCTTCGCACCCTCATCCGTCCCGACCAAAAGGATTGGGTTAAGCGGTTGCCGGATGTCTAGTTGGCATACAACTCGTCCATCCACCCGGCTATCGCGATGTCGCCCTTCGAGTTCGAGCATGGCTCGCCGGACGCATTCCACGAACGACCGATAGCGACAACCATTTTTTTTTCTTGCGGCAGATGCAAGAGCTACTTGTCAAGGCACTCGACCAGATGGCCAAGACCTAGCAACGCATGAGCCAACAGGCCAATTGCCAGTGTCTTCCTTGCCCATTCCACGCCGACGATCTCGTTTGGGTTTCCGTTGCGAAATTCAGCCTTGAACAAGATATCTCTTGCAAGCTCCTCCCGAAATGGATGGGGCCCTGGCCGATCGTGGCACCCGATGGGGATGCACCCAAGGGACCTTCCTTCACTATTCAGGTGCCCGCCCACTTGACGATCTACCCAGTCTTTCATTGCTCTAAGTTGGCTCTTTACACGCCAACGGAACATGATGATTTTCCCGGGCGACGATCGCAAGACCCACCCTCTATGGACGGTTTTCAAGAGGTCGACGACATCATCTCCCAGCGATGCTACGACAACAGGCCAACCGAGTATTTGGTACATTTTGCGCACTGCACTCACAAAGTTGACCGTTGGTTTACCCGTGCGGAACTACAAGCAACAGCTCCAGATGTTCTCGCACACTACGAATGCAAAATGCAAGGCAAGCCGGTATCTTCGGCTCCACGTCGCACCCGCGTCAAGGTTTCACCTTCAGATTGCCAGCTTCGCCCTCGACCCGGCTTGACTTCATAAGGAGGGGGGGGTGTTACATGTTGTGCCTACAACAGGCTGCACGGGCCATTTCCAGACCCGTGACGTTTTTAGGCCAAAAGCCTGAAAACAAGGGCCTACAGGCCCTGTGCCGTTTCAGCCTGAAAGCCTGAAAACAAGGGCCTACAGTCCCTGTGTCGTTTCAGGCTAAATCAGGGCCTTTCAGGCCCTGAGTGTTTTCAGCCTGAAACTGAGGGCCATTTTCGGGCCCTCATCAGTTCGACCCGGCCTGAAACTCAGGCAACAAACCACGGTTTTAGCACAGGCCATTTCGGGCCTGTTTTCAAGACAACCCCTGGTTGAGCTTCAACACTAGGGTCTGGCACATTTCGGCATTGGCAAGAGCAGCCTCTTAGACGGGCCAGCACTATATAGGACTGACCCGCCTTGCAGGCAGTCACGTAGTTCCTAGGTACTTCCCAGACACTTCACGTGCAGTTCAGGAGGCAATAGGTAATCTTCAAGATTCGGCAGCAGCACTGTGGAGGAGCGTTGTTGTAGTAGTAGTAGCGTTAGCAGTAGTTTTTAGCGTTGGGTGCTATAGGAGCTAGAGTAGTACAAGAGAGAGAGATTGGGCGGAGGCCAGGGAGACTTCCCTGCAGCGCCATTGCTCCGGCTTCGTCTTCGAGGTACCTGCAGCACAACGCCATCTTCACAGGTTAGTACCTGGCACATGAGAGAGAGAGAGTTCTTCTTTTTCCTCTTCTCAGTCCACCATCTCCTTCTCACCCTCTCGCTATCTGACTTCACTGCATCAGCAGACTAAGAGAGAGAGAGAGAGAGAGAGAGCTTGGTGACATTTGGAGCCAGACTCGACATTGGACTTCAGACATTTTGAAGAGTGATTATTTGGGACTTGTAACGAGACTTGGTGTTGACGACTTTCCCATCTCCCCCTTTCTCTTCTTCATCTGATCCCCTCCTCTTCGTCTCTGTATGTCTAGACTTGGCGCCTCCTTCCTGTGTATAGTGCCAGGTCCCTTCACACCCTGTGATGAGCATGATGTATGTTTTGTCTGCATTGCAACATTGATTGGGCTAGTCATTGGTATTCTAGCATTCTGCTGCGCTGTCTTGCACTACGTGGTGGAGGTCAGTCCCAGTCAGGTCAGAACTTGTATCTAAAGTCTTCCCTGTGCTATAAAGCACCATTTTGTATGTATCGGAATGCACATTGCTTGTTGAGATTTCACTTGCACTGCATTGTCCATTCAGTTATTTTTATCACATTGCGGATCCTCGGTTATTATGTACATCGCCCAACTGGGCATGTAATAGGGACTTTACTGGATGTAGCTCAAAGCAAGAATGGACAGATCTAGCACAACAAATTACAGTAGGAGTACCCTTTCACTACCTACTTTCCACTACTCCTAAGGCTATATAGAGGGGACCCGTGCAAGCATAGCTACCTCTCACGGTGAATGGGATATTCCATGTTGCCCCTTGCCCTACCTTAGTGATTAGGGTGCAGGGTTGGGACTCCCAGTGGGAGTCCGAGTAACGCAAAGACCAAACATTTTGCTAGTATCTGCACCTCCCTTTTAATCATCCCTCACCCCCAATCGAGTAGCAGCAGTGTCTAAGGTCAACACTCTCCCACACTAAACACACAAGTTGACACAACCGACTCACGCACACACTTACATCTGCATTGGCCAAAGACTCTACTGGTACCGACAAAAGGTATCAAGCGGGCTATCACAGCTGGTTGGCACTAAGTTGATACCAACCAAAGGCATCAAGAGGACTATCACAGCTGGTTGGCACTAAGTGCGCCGCAGCCAGTCACAGGGCTCGAACCCACAACCTTGAATGCCACGTGTGTCTAACCAACTGAGTTAGGCTGCTGGATCACGAAACCTACTCTCATATGCACTTGGAAATCATATATCAGGAAACCAACTCTCATATGCTTATGGAAATCATCTATCATATTTTTTGCTTTTAACAATTGAATCTCCCTTTCACGAGACCCCACCCACCACCGACAATTCTCCATGGCGCACCCCCACTCCCTCATTCCATTTTTTTTTTTTTTTGTGAACAGCCCAAACGAGTGTTAGGGGTGCTGATAGGAGCAGGCACCTCTATCACTGTCGGGGAGGCTCCATCTATTAGTGGTGAGCAGCACCTGCTGGAAGTCGTGCCCAGCGCCCCTGAACAATTTGGTCGTTTGTGTGATCAGACATGCAATTGTAGCTACCGGTAGTGCGAGGTACCGGGCTCAACCACCAAGTTGGGCAGGTGGATGTCAAGGATCGGTGATCCTTTCCATGTTGTGTCCCACTACACCCCATCCATCTGATCCCGATTCTTGCTCCCCTCGCTGGCACGTTTAGTCGCTAAGGAGAAAGAAGTCACCTTTTGGTCGGAGGCCCCTTTAGCCGACCCCAACCCGAAGCGCTCCTCAAACATTTTGACCGTGTGCACAAAGCTCTGATGGCAGGCACCCGTAGAGTCATCCTCATCAGTCTCATAATCGATGCCCATGTCATAGTTATCTTTTTCGTAGTTAATAACGAACGTAATTAGCTCAGTTAGGGTATGGTCGATCGGACTACACTTCTTACGAATTTTCTTTCGCAAGCGGGGATCAGCAAAACCTCGCATGAAGTCATCCCGTAAGATCTTCTTATTGACTCCGGACCGTTCTGCCAAATACGTATACCTTTCTGCATACCGCGACATAATCTCCAACGACTGTTGTGTGTACTCCTCCATGAGGCGCATACATTGTCCTGGTGCTATATGGTCAAAACGTTCGAGAAAACTTTCTTGAAAGCTTCGCTCATGACTTCCATTAGAGGCTCCTGTAAGTTGTTAGGGGTCTCTCTAACGGCACTAGGTAAACCAATATCGAACGATGATTGGATTTCTCGTCCAGTTATTGACAAAATGAACCAATGGAAAAAACAACAAACTTGTTTGTTTGGAAGAACATTAATTATTAACAATATGGTATAAATCTGCCTTATGGGCAATCACTAAGTTAAGCACAAAGAGACTAAAAAAACAGGTGATGACATTTTTATGGAGAGGCAATCACGAATTAGAAAATGTCATCCCCAGAGTGGCATGACTTTCCTTTATCCAACCCAAACTCAGAGGAGGGTTAGGACTTATTGATCCGTCCATGCAATGTCAATCGCTAGCACTCCAATAGTTAAAGAAACTTATTTTTTCTAATGATAAATCATGGCAACTGATGACTCTGGACCAACTTCGTAGATTAGCACCACAATTTACGATGGATATCCACCCTCTCGCATGGATGGAGGATTTATTTTGGAGCATTCCAAGGGCAAAGGCACATTCTAGAGAAGAGGGGTTGAGGAGAGCAGTTATAAAATATTTATTGTTGGATAACGTATGGGTATCATTATTAAAAACATGGCCCAATTTACCTCTACCCAATAGACATTTTCCCTCCCAATGAGGAGGTCCTAAGGCAACCCCTCTTCGGCAACAGATGGATCACCGATCAGAATGGTGTTATATTCAGAGGTTCAGATCCTTCATGGTCCTTGTGGGTTAAAAAGGTGTGTTAGGGATCAAAGATATATGAGACACGAAAAACAAGAACTGGTTAACAGAGGAACAATTAAGAGGTGAGCTCGGGTATGCCCACCAGGGTTGTCAAGCCCCGGCCCCGGGGGTCCGGCGGGGGTCCGGGGGTCCGGAGGTGCGCMCCCCCAACCCCGGCTCCGGAACCCCCCCCCCCAAAAAAAAAAAACATAGTGGGGGGTGCGCAGCGAGAGCGCGCACCACATGGTCTAAAACCCAAAAATGGGGTTTTATGCCCCACCCCGAACCCCCCTCGGGGCCACACCCACCACTGGTGGGACCGGGGTTGCTGCTAGTGCGGAGCCGGGGGCAGGACCAACAGC
>BFEA01000527.1:184878-201459 GCA_003427395.1 Chara braunii | reverse complement strand
GGGTAGCCCCGCGGCGGAGGTTCTGGGGTGAAACCCCTACCCCGTCTTGGGCCCCCGGGAACCCCGCGTGACAACCCTGATGCCCACGAACTTGCATATAACTTGAAGCATATTATTTTTTTCATCCCCTTAGCGTGGGTTAGCACACTAAGGAAAATGTATCTTCCTCAAAGAGGGAGATTGGTTAGTGAGAACTGGTGTAGAACAATGGGAGGTGAGTCGGATTGCTCATATTCACTTAAAAGGGACTACAGTGAGTATTTTCAAGATGACAAAAAACTTTTTCTTATACCCATCCCATACTGATCAAGTAAAAAAAATATTGTTTCTATATCTTTACAGGATTAGAGTTGTCTATTTCTCTTCAACAAAAAGATGGAAAGCATACCACCCCCATTGTCATATTCCATACCTTCCCCTGGACCCAGATGAGTGGATCTGGAAGACTAGTAAGAAAGGAAACGCAAGAACTCTACAATCCATGGTTAAAGCAGCATATTGTTTTCGAAAACCAAGGGTAGATGTAGATGCAATTGTGTAGGAACGGTGGTCTAGACACTTGAATATTGATAGTAATACTATTAAGAATATTAATTTTTTTAACAACTTAAAACAAAGACCAACTAAATTTATCTCCCTTCAATGACTAGCTCATTGATCATTCAAATATAGAACAAAGAGGTTTAGTTTCCCCATGGTGTAAGTCTTGTCATACGACTTTCCCTAATAGGAACATTTGTAAAACTATTGAACACATTTTATGCCGTGTCTGAATGCAGTCTTGTTATAGCGAAGGTGGGATATCCCTTGGAGGAGCTTGATTGGGATAGATTGACCGTGGGAATGGCATGCTATCCTGCTAGGATATTGGGAACCCATTAGCACAATTTGTTTACTATAGGCAAAAAGAAAGTATTATGGGTCTTTTGGTAAACGTTGTGTCCTGGTAAGAGATAACATTGCGTTGGAAAGGGGGGGGAATCTCTGAGATAATTGTGCAATTTATTCAGACTAAGATATTAGTGCAATGGAAAAAAACTAAGACTAAAATTATGAAATGGCATCAAAAGAATGATATTAAAGAATCAATTCAAAAGTATGACGTGAACTGGCTAGCGGGAACTCAAGGGAAGGGTCTGAGTAAGGTGGAATGGCCAGGTGGTGAAGGGATGGAAGAATCTCTCAAGAGAGACTTTCATCTCTTCTTTTGGGACTGGTTCACGCTGCAACTAGGGTCTTCCTTTAGATCTCCAAATTATTTTGTAGATCCTTTCCTCCTTCACAACTTGTTATGGTGGATTTGCAATGGTTTGGTAGATAAGGAAAGTGATTTTCAATCGCTTACACTTTTTTCTGAAGGGCAAGGTAGGTTGTTGTTTCAGATTGACTGGTGGTCCAGTAAGGACTGAAGAGGCACCACTGCATCATTTATCGTCACTGAGCCCGGTTCCCAGCATGTGCTGATTTATCATGTCAACATTGTATCTCGAGGGACAATGGACCCGCTTTCCAGCAGGCGTAGCTCCCCACCAATAGACTGGAGGCCTCTGCAAGACAGGTAGGAGTGCATGCTCGTAAAAAAAAAAAAAAAAAAAAAAAAAAAACACATTCAGTGTAAGGGTTGCACCCGTACCATTCAAAAGCAGTGTCTGCCAGTCGCCCCGGAATACGTTCTTTGAGTAACTGGTCAGACCAACCTTGGGCCCTTAATGCAATCAGCCAGGTACGAGGGTCAGGTTTTTTTTTTTTTTTTTTTTTTTTTTTTTAAGGAGGCTCCATCTATTTGTGGGGAGCAGCGCCTGCTGGAAAAACGGGTCGAGCATCCCATAACATTGTACCCAATGAAGACCATTTGAAAGCAAGATATGATATTGGTTTGCGGCATTGACTACCCCAGTGGACCTGGGGGGTTAACTACACAGCTTTTCCGGAAGTTTCTGCCTCTTCAATCTCGTAGGAGATGCCCAATCCACCATTCATCGCACTTGCAGCTTCCTTCCTACATCGATAGTCTGAGAGTACCATCCATCTGCCTGCATTGATTGCCCTGGAAACCAGGGGATTGACTGTGAATATGGTAAAGGAAAAGAGGGTGATATTGAGAATGACATTAAGAGCGTGTCGCTAGTGTCCCACCACAGGGGGCACCCGAGGATAACACCTTGGTCAGTTTGGGATTAGAGCCATAGAAAGGGGGTGAGGCGGGAATGGGACCGGAAACTGGGACGGGGGTTTCATCAGGAAGGAAGGCTCAATATCAATCCAGTTATTGAAAGCCAAATTGCAATCTCTAGAGGGACCCTGTCCTGTCAAAGCAACTCGGTCCCCCCCTACTCCACCCGTGCTATCCATACCCCCCGCTGTCCCCCTAGCCAGTCTGTGCAGAAGGACGTAATTGCCCTCTTAATATCCCGGTCGTTCTAAAAGATGTCTAGCTGAGCTTTGAGCTTGCGCCACCTTGTGTTAGCTCCAACTCGATGAGCTCTTTGATCTGCCCTGTCTGTTCAGTGCCCTCTACCCTGACCCCTTCCAGAGCCAGGGTACAGCGTTGCCACCAGAGCACTCATAGGATCGTTTGTCTTCCTAATTTGTACCAATTGTTCTCAAATGTGGATACTTGTGAGAGACGGTTAACGGAGGCCCAAATATTCATCGTTTTCGTTGGCAATTGTGGTGCGAATTTCATAAAAAAAAATAAAAACAAACGATATGAGACCATAGTGCAAACATCAAAAAAGGAAACAAGCCAAAAAGAACAAAAAAAAAAACACAAAAAAACACTATGAAACCCTAACACAAAGACACTGTCCGAGTCAAAATGAAGCGTCCAACGAATTCAATAAAATGCCAACTTTTTCATTATTGATCCAAACATGTCAAAACTGCACACATGACGTACCCTAAAGCACATATATATAATAATAAAAAAAAAAAAAAAAAAAAATCAACACAATATGACAATTTCAATGCAATTCGGTGCAAAATTCCTCGAAAATAACACCCCTGGTTAACCATGTGTGATTTTTCACCAGATGCGATCCCACCAACGCCACTTCAGCAATGCGACAGCCTACAGGGCACTGCATGAAAATGTGTTCGACAGTCTCGTTTCATTTTTGCGAGGGGTAAGTCACGGCGCATCTCTAGCACCATGGAGGCGTTGTCTCTTTTTGTTTCAAGTGAGTGTGGTCTATCAACCAGACATTTGTTGGCCGGCAGCGGTAGGCGATCTGCCACTGCAAGGATGTGATTTTAGACGGTCGCACCATCGTCTCACTGAACCATCGAATCGGTGTCAAGAGGGTTCTGTCAACATTCAGGTGCTTGGCCCATCTGTCTATAACCAACTATCGAAGCACTCTCTTAGGCCGGAGCATCTTATGTATGGACCTAACTGACAAGGAGTGCAGATGAATCCGTTTATCGGAGAATATCCCGGGTCTTCGTACGATTCGCCACTGCCACTCCTGAGGGTCCATGACCAACTCATGGATGAGTGTTTGTGGCTGAAAAGTCGTGGTCTCTTCACCCTCCCTTAATACCCGTATCCTGGATACATCCGAGTTATCCCGACACTCGAAAGGGTTGGTGGAACCCCAAAGCTGGTTCCTTGCATTTATCGTGTAATTTCAGTCCTCGCGTCTGCAGACCGCACCATATGGATTCTTCCTATCCTGCTGGGGTCGTCCCGAAGGGCCAGCCAATCCCCCTCATGAAAGTTAAGGTCCTTTTTAAGCAGCATGTACCAGGCAAGCGGTATTGCTTCTGTAATAAACTATAAGTGACTTTCTAATAAAGCGATTTCATCAAAACTAACATTTTATATTTTTTGAACGAAATCGAAATTGTTATTTTCACCATGATTTTGGTGACTTTTGATGGTTTGTTAACTCAATTTTTGGGAGGCAACCCACATTTGTTTGTATGATGTGATTCTGTTGACCACAAATTTTACATCGCTTTCTCACAAAATTTGGAGGGTGTTACAATTTCATTGCCATTATGTAAAGCTATAGGGGGTTTTATGATGGGTTTTATTATACTTTTCGAGCATATCGATTAACATTTACTATCTATCACAGTATAAAATCAAAACACTGTCTGTTTTTTTTATCGGTAATGCATTAAGTTTAGATAAACATTTTGAATACCATACTCGAAAACACATATGATTGGCAGTACTTTTTAATGGCAATGTTGATCAATCGCACCATCACGATCCCACCTTGTAAGGAACAGAGGCTTCGTTGATAGGGGAATCGCACCATCACGATTTCCCCACCTTTCAGGGATCAGAGGCTTCATTGACAATGGAGAAAAATGAGGGTTTTTTTTTTCTTTTTTTTTAAATCGCAAAGGTAATGATGGCGGCGTCATGGCGCCATTGTGTGTGCACATGCTGTATGGATCAACGGCTTGATCGATAGGGGAACCTTTTTCCCCCATCCTCACTTTCAAAACTGGGGAGAAAACTGAGTTTTTTTTTTTTTTTTTTTAACGAAAATCACACACTTTTTGATGGGGGAACCTTTCTCCCCCATTCCTTATGTTCAGCAATGCGAAGAAAACTAAGTGTTTTTTTTTTTTTTTTTTTTTTTTTTAATCGCGAAGCTAATGCTGACGTCATTATGTATCGGCGACTTTATTGATGGGGAAACCTTTCTCCCCAATTCCCCATGTTCAACAATGGGGAGAAAACTAGTTTTTATTTTTTGTTTTTTTTAATGGCAATGTTGATCGATCGCACTATCACGATCCCCCACCTTATAAGGATTAGAGGCTTTATTGATAGGGAAGAAAAATGATTTCTTCGTTGTTGTTGTTTACCGCAAAGGTAATGATGGCGGCGTCATGGCGCCATTGTGTGTGCTTACGCTGTATGGATCAACGGGTTGATCGATGAGGGTGCTAGATTGGATGGTCCTGAGTTTAATGAGAATATCAAACAACAAATCCAAACAAATATATTGTAGCAATTGGAAATAATTAAGGAAAAGATTTATTACAACACTTCCAAGAAAAATATATTCATCATCTTTCAATCATTTTGCAGAGTCTGGTTGGGGGGGGGAAGGGGGGAAGAATAGGGAAGGTGGTGTGGAATGGTGAGTCGGGTGAGGAAGGGGAAAGGCTAAATAGGAATTACAAGTTAGTATTTAATGTATGGACTGAGATAAATCCCTTAATTTCCCTTCGCCTAATGGGGGATTTTCCCAACCGTTTCCGACCACTTCTGAATTCTATTGTCCCATTATCATGGTATGGCTTGGATGATAAGCAGGGCCAGTGCTTCATGCTCATCGGGCACTCTAGCCTGGTGAAGAGGTTCACTATTCATCTCCTACCTCCTCATACCTCCTCAAGATTTTGTTCTCAATGGGACGCTGGACCCGGTTTCCAGGAGGTGTTGCTCCTCACCAATAGATGGAGTGACAGGTACAGGTATACTAGTTGGGGGTGCTCATGTCACCGCAACTAGTACTTCCTGCAGAGTCTTTAAAAATCAAAAAAATAAAATAAAATAAAATAATAATAATAAAACTTGCCCTCTTTCACTAGCCAAACGTCTTTTCCATCCGCACTGTAATGGGGTCCTTGCCTTACTAGTAATACCACTAGATGCAAGGCATAGTTGCAAATGCAACCATTGCACGATCACGCTGGAATTTCAAGTGTGGCCATGCGATGGTTGTTGAAGTTATTTGTAACCGTGCCTTGTATTTAGTGGTATTATCGTAGCCTCCGAAGTACCCAGGCGACAAGGCTCATCCGACTATGCTTCGATTACAGTTGAGTAGGGTATGGTGCTCTACTTAGCCATGGTGTCCGGTCGGGTTACCCCAGTTGAGATAACTGGAGGGTGACGATCCTGAGTGGTAGACACTGAGGTAGGACTGTGGAAGTGGGGGTGCGCCGGGAACAAATCATGAGTGTGGTAAGGTCAGGAGGGAATTTCATAGGAATAGGGGCCTCTGTAGACCATCGGGATAGCCACATGGGCGATTGCGGAAGGTGACTGTCATATGTCCGGAATTTTACCCCTACAACAACATGGGTTTACAACAAGAAAAAAAAGAAAAAATGGTCACTGACTCACTGCAATGGTGGCTGTCAAAGGATCTACTAGGAGGGGATGCTCATATCACTCCGCCCTCGTAGATCTGTAATGGTCTTTTTTCAACAACAAAAAACAAAACAAAACAAAGATGGATAAAAATAAACAAAAAGAAATGGATGTATCAGGCTGAAAACTCTGCCAGATACAATTAGAAAAGGTTCCTACAGGGGCAATGCAAAATGGAGACATAAGATTTGAGTTTGTCTAGGTGGTTGGACAGGCTATGGGGGACTTTTCATTTCAGAGAACTGTAGATGGGATGAGAGGGCTGGCAAAAGGCGGTAGCTCAGTGGATAAAGCTTCGGCATTGCGATCACCAGGTTGTGAGTGAGATATCAGAGTTGAGACCCTGTACTGAGGATACTCTGTAGAGGCCTGAACTCCATATACCGGCGATAACAAAAGCTGGAAGAAGCTCCGATCTATTCATGGGGACCAGAACATGCTGGGAACCGGGCCCAACGTCCCTTTAGAAGCGTTATAAATAGTACATAAGGGTTTCCAGCGCCATATGAGCTTTTGGAAAAAAAAGAGGGGTAAGGGAGAGAAGAAGTGCTGGAAAACAGGTCCAGCGTCCCGTCATCTGTGCTGGAAACCGGGTCCAACGTCCCATTCCTCATTCCAGCTGTCCGAGGGCAATGGGTTCCAACATCTATAAGGGTTCTAGGGGACACCAAAAGAGTCTCTACGCCCCTTTGCCCTTCCCCCACTACTCTCCATATTCCTTCCTAACTGCAGACCCCACCCCCCCTCTTAGCCCAAAACAAACTACATTAAGACCTCAAGAAACAACAAACGTGGCGGGAACATTTCCAAGAACTCCTCTGCTGGCCTTAGGGGAATATCGGGGTCTACGACCGTCCAGTACTTTAAACCACCAGTATTTTACCCAGCTACAGATGTCGAGCCTTGAAACGTCCTGCGCGCCAAGTTTCACCACTCTGCCAGCACAACATTTCATTTTTGTTTCAACTGGCGCCTCCAGCCTTTGTGGCCTGGTAGCCCAAAGCGTGCGCCCGTCCATGTGTGGTGGAGGAAGGGGGGTAGACATGGCGGGAGGTGGGGACATGGTGGGAGGTGAAGGCATGGCGGGAGGTGGAGACAACGATGGGGAAAGAGATGGGATGCTCTGTGAGGAAAGTAGGTCATCGGTAGGAGGGAGGGAACCGCTGGAGTGGAGTGCGTAGTCGTAAGTCGGCTCGCTCCGTGATCAACGGGTCGCGTGTGAAAGGTTGGCGCGGAGCCGGTCAAAGGGAGAGGATCCGTTTGGGTCCAGGGTACCGGACGGGAGGAGTCCGAAAAGGAGGGAATAGGAGAACCCTAAACCCTAGAAACACCCTAAGAAAACCCTAATTGGACTTAGGGGCGATTAGGGTGAAGTAGTGGCAACCTAATCAAGAAGAAAGAACAATAATCATGGAGGGGAATGAGAGAGGGAAAACGATAAATAGATAGTGAATTTTTGAGGAAAAAATAATAATAATTAAAATAAATAAATAAAAATACAAGCAAAAGGTGAAGAAATAAGGAATATTTGTCGTTCGAGACATCCGTTAAAATTGGAACGATACAGATAAGATAAGTATGGCCCCTGGGCAAGGATGACACACATAAATCGATAAATAGCTAGGAAGTTTTTCATGCCCGGCCAGCCTGCACGGCCGAGCAGCCGGCATGACGCCCGGGGTATCCGCGCGTGCAAAAAAAAAAAAAATCTTTCTGCACTTTCCCAAAGGACCCCAAATTCATGCTCGTTTCATTTTTTGAGTGTTGACTGGCAAGGGGGGGAGGAATTCTGGGTTCTTTAGTGTGATTTTGTTTTTGTTTTTTTTGTCTCCGATTCGGTGAGGAATTCTGATGTAACCCTCAGTCCATAGTTGTTTGTATTGCAATTCTACACTACATATTTTTTTCTTGAAATTTTGTATATTCGTTTTTTTTTTTTTTTCTTCTTTTTTTTGCGTTGGCCCTGCTTGGAACCCGGCCGGGGATCATGCCCAGCCGAGCACCCGACCGTATATCCGGCCATAAGTTGGGTGCCCGGGCGCCTGGACAAACAACCTAGATAAATGGTATTAAAAAAAATGAATATTTACTTTTTTGCTCATTTGCCCGGGGCCAAAAAAAGTATAAAAAAAATAAACTTAAAAATCATATTTTTTATTTGATTTTTTATTTTAAACTTGGTAAAGAATTTCGATGCGACCCTGGGACAAAAATTGTTTAGTTTATTTTTCTTCATAACATACTTTGTTTTAGGATTTTTTCGAGGTTTTTTTTTTTTTTTTTTTTTGGGACCTTCTCTAGTCCTTGCACGGGCTGGCCACTCGGGACCCGGGCAGCCCGGCTGGTAGCATAGCTTTTTTTGAGTTTCCGGCAACATTTCCCCACCCCCCATGGCATAGTCCCTGATGCTATCGGTTGTCTCTTGACCGCCTGACCGGTATCGCCCACTTGCAAGTTGGTAGATGCCCCTGCATATTCTCTCGTGAACCCGGTTCTGGCTGCTACAGGGTTCACTGGAGGACTATAATTAGAAGTAATGGTAGGTAGTTAGTATGAGGTCAAATTGAGAGAAGAATGTAACTTACTTTAAACCACCAGTACCTTCGAGCGTATTTTTGTCGACCCTGATTTTAACTGCGCACTAAGTTTGGTTGGGGCAGTTTTATCGAAGAAATAACAAGGGAAAAAAAAAAAAAAGAAAAAAAAAAAAAAAAAAAAGATATTTCCCGAATGCCTTAATAACCACCAAATACATTTTATGAGATGCTCGTGTGATTGTACCCTCAGTGAGGGCGTGTACAGGAAAAAACAGTCAAGCAACGAAAAAAAAAAAAGAATCCCTTATGTTGTGATTGAGGGTGGATACATGATGCTACAGCAATGAGACCGTGGCAGTTACATGTCGCGAGTAAAATACGCCCTGCCTGGCTGGCAGGGCACTACAACGAACTGAAACAAAAACAAAAAGAAAAATCAACTACAATTCGTTTCCCGACGTAGTGGCCAGATACGTTCCTAAAATCACAAATGTACCTTCTACCCTCGTGAGGGCTTTCCCCAACGTCCCTTGAGTGGGGACTCTTTGTTTCCTTTTTTTTTCCTTTTTTATTTCTTTTTTTTTTTGCGGCCCTCAACCCTGCCCCGAGCCCCATGTTTTCAGGAGTAGGTTATGGACTTTGCGTTTGTCTGTGAAAGGTATAGGAAAGACCAAGAGAAACACACTAACTTTCGAAATACTGTCAAAAACAAATAAATAAACGAGGACGTGGAGGAGAGTGAAGAAAAAACTATTTTTTTGGTTTTTTAAAATTTTTGGCAACATTTCGTTATCCTCATGGGGTAGAAGTGTGCCGTCAAGAAAAAAACTAAGTAAAATGAGAAAATTTAACCAGCACTTCGTCACCCTCAAAAGGTCAAAATGTGTTGGAAGAAGAAACATGTGTAGCATCATGTTCACCGTGCGCGGCCGAATGAGAACGAGCACCAAAACCCTCCGAATATGAACATTAAAGAAAAAACAAAATCTTAAAAAAATTAGAAAAAAATGCATGTTATGTAAAAACAGTACAATAATAATACAAACAACGTTTGTCTGGGACGTATGCTCAAATTCGTAATCAAACTCGGTTAAAAATTAAAACCCTAAAAATATATATGTATATATGTTCGACCAAACACGTTTGGGAGGCGTTCGGCCAAACAGCTGAACATGTTCGGACATTCGAAAAAGCTCTGAACATGTTCGGTGTGCTACATAGGAAAAGACTAAGGAGAAGAAGAAATTTCGGCAACACTTCGTTACCATCAATGAGTCAAAATGTGCACCGAATGAAAGAATGCCTAAGTCTTAACCAGATTTGAGGATGCAGCAGAGAAATCTGGATTTTTCCTAGGCTACCAGAATGGTTCGAGGCCACTAGGCAGATATAGGTATCGGTGCGGATAGTGTTGCCGTGAGACTGTTCACACCACGTATGAATACTGAGAACATTGAGTAATTCACATCCACAGCAAAAAACTCCGGTGATGATAATATTGGAAGAATCAGAGAAACAACCCATCACCGAGTCCCACTCTTCGACCACACACTCCCATCAGAACCAAGCGACTATCTATTCGGCGTGAAGCGTCAATATCGATAGCAACAACTATCAATTCGGCGTGAAGTCCACAACAAAAAACTCTGGTGATTATAATATTGGAAGAACCAGAAAAACAACCTATGACAGGGTCCTACTCTCCGACCACACACTGCCATCAGAACCAAGCGACTATCTATTCGGCGCGAAGCGTCAATATCGATAGCAACAACTATCAATTCGGTGCGAAGGGTCAATATCGATAGCAGCTAACGAGTTTGCTGCGAGAGAACTACTCAACCGTTCCCTAACTATTAATACTTTCACTCTCCTACATTATTCTCACTCGAGGCCAACCAAAAATGTCAAAACACAGCAAAATGACAAAAAAGACAAAGTGGAAAGCAGAATTAGGCCTAGGAGGTTCACTCGAGCTGGAATGTCGGTTCCGACAACTACAGACAAATCAGACTTCTGCCTTCTACGTGCCCAAAGATAGGTTATCCACTATCAGGCCCCATTTTGGGCAACATGTACGGACGAACCGAACCAGGACCCTCTGGAAGGTCTCAGTGGGGTAGGCCTGCCGCCTTAAACCACGATTCAGCATGGGTACGCATTCTCTCACTTTTCCCACTGAGGTGGTGGTTTGCTTGATCTTATGAAGTAGCCCGTTTATCAACATCCTCTTCTGAAGGGCACACATATAGGAGTCAAAATCTTTAAAATATCTAAAACTCGGTCTTTCGCTTTCCTCCCATACTTCTGCAAATTTTTTTGCTCGATACCAGCATTTCACCTTAACACTCTCAATACGAATCCGACAGCCCAAGAAATCCCATTCCTTCAAACCTCCATCGGTTCTTTTCAACGTGAGGTTAGCATTATAGGATTCTTCAAACTTCTTCCTCACTTCTTCGGTCTTCCCTTTCCTATTCTTGGACCACCCATCCCAAACAAACAAAAAAACATCGTCCACTAATCTAACTTCGTTCACTTACTTTGAATCTCTTCCCAATCTTTTCAAAAATTTTGACTCACAAAAGGCACAAAGAATACAAGCAATTGGGGGGCTACTCGACTTCCCCATGGGGATGCCCTCCCTTTGTCGGATCGGTCTTTAAGAGGCTCACAGGTATGTATTCTCCAGATCAAAGTCCACCATCGCTCTGACATGCTCAAAGTTAACTCTCAATCATCCTTCCTCTCCCTTCTTCGACCCAAACGAAGCACCTTTTCCCTTTGTTCGGACCATGACCCAGTTCTTACCTTTCTTCTCGTATTCATTCAATTGCCTTCCGGATTGACGCATGCAGAAGCTTACTAAACATCCCTTTCATGTCGTAGGCTGCCCCAATTAACTCCACATTCCTCTTCTTTCCTGCCCAACTCGTTATTTCCTCCAGTCTGCTCTTCTGCAGGTCAGTAGATTTCATATTGAAATGTTCGTTTTTCGATAGAGAGAACAAGAGGAAGTTCAAAGCTCTCGCTACTCGTCGGTTTGCTGTCTTCGCAGGTTGGAGTAAGATGGGGAGATCGACCAAAACTTTGCCGAATCCTTGTGCTTCAGAAGCATATAGGTTTTTCCCCAATCTCCATGGTTGTCCCATTTGGCGATAGACTTTAGCCCCTTTTCCTGATATTCCCTTTTAGCCTTGGCCATCACCTGTTCCTCACTCGTCTATACTGCATCAAAGGCTTTATTCTCCCAGAACATCGCTTTCATACCTTCTTCGTACTTGGTTCGGCACATAACCAGAGTCTCCGCCGGATTCTTATCCAGAGGACAGAAGACCAACCCATCCCATCTCCTTTTCACTTTTTCAACACGGTCAATCAACCCATCCCCTGTCTTCTTCTTCTTCCTAATGCGTCCCTTTGCTTCCTGAATTGACCACGCCACCTCTAGCCCAGTCTTAATCATCTCATCATTCAATTCCTTACATAGTCGTACTTCTTCTTTCCCACTATCAAAGGCCTGGATGACGTTCTTGGAGTTCAATATCCTTTCGTCGACATCCGTTCAGCTTCCCTGTCGGAAGACTACGTATCCTCCCTGTTTTGGGAGGTTAAGGCCTCCACATCTACAGATCGTTACCATTTGGCGACTTACCCGCCTATGGTTATGAAGAAGGTCTCCAACTGTTTGGTTCTTCCTCCAGACCAGTCGGAGCTTCTGACATCGTAGTTTTGAGACTGTAGACAAATCTGACAGCGTACCAATCTTGCTCACAGTCCTTTTGCGAATCTCGGCTTTCGACACCCTTTCATCGTACTTGACTCCTACAACTAACCTTCTTCGCAGACTAACGTCGAACCTCCTTGTAATGGTCCCGTCAACTATATTTTTTTTGTGCTCTTTCTAGAGAAACTCTTAATACAGCAAAAAAGTTTAGCCGACTCTTCGAGCATAAGCCGCTCCAGTTTCTTCCTCGACCAATGGGACGAAGAATCTGATGTAACAGGTTCTTCAAGTTAGGATCTCTTGGATGCCTTTCCTTTATCCTGGTAAAGCGAACGGATCACGCTTTCTCTAATTCCCTTTTTATCTGCGTCAACCCCCGCTTTACACTATTGATTAGCACCTTAGACTCGCCGAATCTCCTCCTCACAACACTCCAATCCTCAATCCAAAATTTACCCCCACTCGATGTGACCTCCCTAATCTTCTTCCCTTGCAAGTATTCGCCTCAGTCAGCCTCCCTTTACTTTTCCCATCCATTGTCTGGAAACGTACAACTCTTTCATTCTCATAAAACTCATCTGATTTCTTCTTCCTCTCCCCCCTTTCCTATCCTCTTTCCCTTCTTCTTGTTCTTACCATCGTTCCATCCTATCGCATTCTGAGTCAGACACCATCTTCTGATAATCCTCTTCTCAAGACACTCGAGCTCGCTTTTCTCTGCGATAGCCAATGGAACCGCCACATAGGGCTCCCAACCGCACTTTCGTAACCACTTACGTAGCTTATTCTTACGTCCCCCCTCAACCGTCTTTGCTCTCTCGATATGCTCCGACCACCTATCTTTCAGGGACCTTCCAAGGTTGTCCCATCGGTCACGATGATTTTCAAACACCTCCCATATGCATTCCATGTACTTCCTTCCCCATTTGATTTCATTTTCAAAGATTAACAAAAACAATACGTTTCTCAGAACCTTCTCCATTAGCGCAACCAAACTCCTAGCCTTTCCATTCAATCAACACCAATGTCTACATTCAATATACTCCAAAAATATCTTCCAAGATTCCGAATTACACGTCGAATGCAGCTTGAGGGTCCTATACCTCCCCCCTCATTTGTTCTTCCTCCGTAGTCTGACTTGATGTTGAGCCGGCAGTCTTCCTTCGGTAGTAGTAAGTCACCCGAAATTCGGAGAAGAGATTGCCTTCAGAGTATCCAGATAGAAGGACCCTAAGGTCTTTCTTATGGTTTTTCAAAACGCAGCTTATGTAGCGAACTTGTCTTCCATAGGAACCCCTTCCCATGGGTCTTCTCCTTTATCCATTCTTGCAGCTTGAGCGTCAACTTTCGTTGGTCTCCCTCCACCCTTCCTTGCCCTGACACTTGTTGGCGTACCTGCTTCTTCTTGCTTTTCTTGTTTCGGTGTCGTCTCTACAGGCGGATTATTTATTGTGACTCCTGTCGAATCACGACGTTTCCCTTGTCTTTGAGGGGTGTTGCTTCCTCCTCTCCTTCGTTATCCTCCTCTTATCCCGACGATGGAGTTGGATCCTTTACTTTCTTCTTTTTCTTCCCTTCGATCGTCACTCCCTTCAACCCTAATCCCATGATCCGTACCAGCTTCTCCTCATACTCTTCTCTCGGTTCCGCTAGTATTTTCTTTATCTCCCATTTCCTTCTTTGCTCCTTTTCTTCCTTCGCACGTTTCTTCTCCATTGTGATTCTCACCGCCTCTTCTTTTGCCGCCTTTTCTTCCTCATCACGTCTCTTTTTCTCCTCTGCTTCTCTTTTTGCATCCTCGGCTTCTTTCTATTGATCCAGTTGCTGCCTCGCCATCCGTCCAGCGGAGCTCAATGAGTCTTCCAGTTCCCTGCTCAGTGTTACCACTCCTCCTCCTTGGCGTTGTAAACGAGGACACTGACTTTTATAATGGCCAAGTTCCCCACATTCGTAGCACTTGATTTGTCTTGTGCTACCGTTGTTGCTCCTTCTCCCATGGTCATCCGAAGACCGTCCTCTTCGTTTTTCATACCTTTTGTCATGCCGATCATCCCATCCTCTATCTCTTCTACTTTTGCTTCCACTATCCCATCCTCCGCTCTCGTAACCTTGCTGTCAGTCCCTTCTTCCCCGCGAGTCTTCTCTCCGATAGCTCATCTTGGACCGTTGAATAACTTGAATTGGCTTCTCCTCTTCACATGGCTCTGCTCTCTTACTGTTTTTCCTTGCGCACCTCGTTCCTGATTTTCGCCTCTTCAGTGTCTTCACATAACGTAGTAAGTTGGACAGTCACTAACACCAGGACTCCAAGTGACATCCTTTGGCTGGTTATAGTGCTCGATATCAGGCAGATATAGGTATCAGCGCAGATAGTGCTGCAGCGAGACTGTTCACACCACATATGAACACTCAGAACATTGAGTAATTCACATCCACAACAAAAAACTCCGGTGATGATAATATTGGAAGAATCAAAGAAACAACCCATCACCTGGTCCCACTCTTCGACCACACACTGCCATCAGAACTAAACGCCACTAGCCCAACCGGGCCAATAATAAATAAATAAAAATTATTTTTTAATTTTTTCCTAGGTTATTTTTCCAGGCGTCCGGGTGCCCGGCTCGGCATGACCCTCGGGCAGGGTTCCGGGCTGCCAAGCGCCCCCCCTTCCCCAAAAAAAAAAAAAAAAAAAAAAAAAAACAACAAATTGCAATACAAACAACTTTTGGTGAGGGTCACATCAGAATTCCTCCTAGAATCGGAGATTAAAAACAAAATAACAAAATTACACTAAAGACCCCCCTTTAACCCCCCTTAGCCCCTTTAAAAACACTTTATCCCGCCCTTGACAGCCAACTCTCCAAAAATGAAACGAGCCCGGATGTGGGGCCCTCTGGGGCAGCACAGAAAGGCAAAAAAAAATAAAAATAAAATAAAATTGTGGCACGCACGGGTACCCCGGGTGAAAAAAAAAAAAAAAATTGTGTTGTTGTTGTCTTTGGCACAGGGTAAATAGTGACAGTTTTTATCGTGGTTTGGTCCCTATGAGCCCGGGATCAATCGGGTGTTTTGGTTTGGTGTGGTCTTTGGCTAAGGGTAAGTAGCGAGGGGGGTTTATGTTTGTTCGGTCTCCGTGAGCCCGGGACCCAATTGTGTGGTGTGGTTTTGACTCTAAGCTGGTAGTAGCGTGGTCCGTGGGGCTTATGCAGTGGCTTGTTCCCGGTGTTGGACCCTTGGGCCCAGCCTGGGACCCATTTTGGATTCACGTAGGGCAGTTCCTTTGTTGACCTTGATATAGAATGATTGAGCAGTGATAGTTCCCTCTGAGCGCTGTTGGTTTTCGATAGCGCTTGCTGGGTTTTGACGGACGCGAACGGTGGACCACGGGTGTTGTGGACTGAGGCGTGCTTAATGTACTGTTCTTCAATCATTTCTTTTACACCTGTGTTCGTGTGTAATCATGTCAAGTGATGTTTTGTCATCTTTGCCATGATCCTGCTTTGGAATATTATGCATAATACCTATTGTGGCGCGTGTGAACCTACCCGGGCTAACTTTGTGGGAGTGAGTGAGCACGTTTCTGGTGCTACGATACCTTGTGGAGGTTTTTTTCGAGTTTACGAGTATCTAGGGAGAAACAAACCATGACCATGCAGGGCATTAACCGCTTCTCTCTCTCTCTCTCTCTCTCTCTCTCTCTCTCTCTCTCTCTCTCTCTCTCTCTCTCTCTCTCTCTCTCGTTACATGACAGTTTCAAGGCACACCTCCGGGTTAAGACGGTAGTGCTCTAACACACTGTATGAGCTGGTAGCATGGCACGTTGGTGTTGAAGAGTGTCACGCCACCTATTTACCCCTGCACCCCCCCCCCCCTTCTTGAGAGCAGCAAGGAGCTAACAGAGAGCGGGGAGACTTCGGCGGGATGTTGTTGTTTACCCTCGCCCCTCCCCCCCCCCTCGACTGTCGTGAATGCTCTTGCGTCTTAACCCGAAAACAAGGTACGTACCTTGTATTCAAGTTACCTCCAAAAAACGGGTTCGAAGAAAATGCTGTTAAATTTTCGAATAGAAGGTACCCTCGAATACAAGGTACGTACCTTGTATTTGAGGCGTTCCTTGAAATTGTCATGTAACTCTCTCTCTCTCTCTCTCTCTCTCTCTCTCTCTCTCTCTCTCTCTCTCTCTCTCTCTC
>BFEA01000527.1:144324-166824 GCA_003427395.1 Chara braunii | reverse complement strand
CCTATGGCCAGTCAACTCAGCATGCAGGTACATCTCTCTCCCATCTTCCTCTCCCTCTCTCTCTTTCTCTGCTCTCACTCTCACAAGCCCTACTCGTCTCTCATAATGTATTTCTCGCTTCCTCACTCTCTCTCTCCGATACTAAAATTATAGGTATGCCGCCCAACACCATTAACTACACTGTTCAACGCTCAGTCGCCTCTCCAACGCACAAGACCGCAGCACTGCTTACGCATTCAATGCAAAGCATTTAGTATTGAAGTTCTGTTGCTGCAGCCTGCTGGGCTTTTATACTTGCTGATCTGCCTTCCAGGTTATGCGTTGGTCCCCTTGTCTTCGTTTGCTGCTTCCAGAAGCTTGTGGATTCTCGTTGGATCTAGCTGCTTGGTTGGACCGACTGACACCGAACCTAGTTACTTTTATGATCTTCGCTGAAGCTTGTGGTGCCTTCTAAACATAGACTACAACCCATAACTTTTAGCTATCAGGGACTCCCTACCATGATTTACTTAACTGACCTGCCTAGGCCTCTACAATAATGGTACAACCGAAACTACTCTTCTAGAGTATTTGTGAATATTGTACAATTGATTGGAGCCACTACTAGAGCACATAATAGGACTTGGGACTAGGATCAGGGACCTGGGACTCAGGGCTGGGACCTGGGAATCCGGACTGAGACCTGAACCAAGGGTAGTAAGATTCGTAAATCCCTTTTTTTTCCTGCAAAATAGCCCTTGTGTAATCCCTCTATCCTGGCGGCGGTAAGAGAGCTGTAAGAATTGAGGACTTATCTGTCAGACTGCTCCATCTATTGGTGGGGAGCGGCACCTGCTACAAACCGGATCCAGTGGCACATTGATACATCTTGCAACACGGAGATTGCTCTGTGTTGTTTCCTAGGGCTGCGGACGTCTCTCTTGTCAGCCCAAGGCTCCGTTTTCCCATGGAGCTGCTAATAACATCCCATCTTGGAGCACCCCTTATTCATTAGCCCAGCCTTGTTCAGCAGCCCCCCTGTTCGTTGTGACCAAACCCTTTAAACCCTATACCTGCGTGGCATCGTGTTCGGGCTCCATGACCGAACCTGAACGCTCGGTACCAAGCCCGAACGTGGCCCAAAATCGACCGAGCCCGAACAATTTTTTTTTTTTTTTCTTTTAATATATATAGGGGTTTGGGGGACCCTGGGGGCATTGCTCATCACTCCTGAACATATACACACACATACACCACACACACACACACACACACCCCACACACACACCACACACCACACACACACGTGGGCGTGTTCGGCAGCCCCCTGACTTGCGCTTGGCCGAACATGTCCGGTTCACGCTCGGCCTCACGCTCGCCCGAGCGTCCAAACATGTTCGGCTGCTTGGTCGGGCGCCGAACATGTTCGATGTGCTACATAACCCTATAACTTCTCACAACCCATGCACAACGCAAGTGTGATCCTTGAGACCTAAAGATCTGTAATGGAATGCGATGCAATGCATTGTAGTGCAATAGCATGCCAATGAATAAGAGAAGCAAATGCCAGTGCAAGAGCCTGAGTAAACAGCAATTTCATTAAAGAGGAAATTTTGTATTTTTTAAACAAAATTGGAAACAAAAAAATCGGCCTAATTTATGTCGATATTTTCAGCTCGTAAGGGTACGGCGCTCTGAAAACGCCCGACGCCTTAGATGCAAGCGAAGTCAAGATACATCCAGGGGGTCACGAAGTTTTCAGAACGCCGTACCCCCTGGTCTCCAACTAAGTCCAGATACATCCAAGGGGTCCGACATTTTAAGGACGCCGGACCAGCGTCCCTCAAGAGCTTGAAATTTCCACCTAAATCGGGCTAATTTATGAGGTTTCAATTTCGTTCAAAAAATAAAATACGTCCGTTTTGACGAAATTGTTGTTAGTAGGTGTATGCTCAACCACTGAGCAGATGAGAACTTTGTGAGTTGCAGGGCAGTCCCTGTTGTCATTTTCAGGATCCTCCCTGTGCCATGCTGTGTTTCCTCCCCTGCTTCCCATTCAGATTTTCATTGCCTCTTTTGCTGGTCCTTTTCTGCTGCTTGTCTCACTATCGCCTTCTCTGCCAACGCAGGAGTGACACCTGATGGAAATCGGGTGCAGCGTTCCTTCAGTCTTCCACCTGTTCTGCACAAGATCATCATTGTCGCTCGTTGCTATTCACTCCATCAATTTCTCGCGAGAGGGGTGTAGCACGTACGGAGTTGGTGAGAGAGAGAGAGAGAGAGGGGATGGACACGCATGAGAAGAAGCAGCTGAAAGGTGTCGTCCGACCGAATGAATGCACCAAAGGATCGAACAACGAAGAATGAGTTGCCCGACCGGGGCCTAGGCCGAAGTTATATGTCGGCCTAGATCCAGGTACGGAAATACCTTGTACCGGTTGAAGATCAGGCCGACGGCCTGAAACTGGGCCGGCCTCATTGTCGGGCTGCAGGGATACCGCTACACGATCCTTGGACATGTGGATGGATCAAGCAATACATCAAACACACTATCCATTGAAATAGAAGAAACCGAAAAGGAACCGCAAATAAAACAATCCTAAATGCGGAAGAAGCTCCAAGCACGAAAAGAGATGCAATTCAGACTAAGCCTCAAACCTAATCTATGTAACAATGTTTGGTCTGAGTCGACCCAAAAAGCATAAAAATGTCTGACCTAGTATATCAACCAAGAAAGCAAAAAATGTATAACTTGTATCGGCCAAGAAAGAGAAAGATGTGTCACGAGAGAAATGTGGTTGAACATAACTCAACGCGAGGGCCCTAAAGGCCAAAGAATAATTAAACCAATGCCCTAAGTCGAAAACGAATGTGGCACAATCTCACGTGCCCTGTACATAATTCACAATACCTTAATAAAAGGAAAGGAAACTCAGTCGCATGGTGAAGGTAACAATGGGTGATAGGGCGGCAGATACAGCTCTCAAAGTAAACTCTAAGGGGGCACCCACATGACTAGGTAAACATCATTAGGCTCAAAGAGAGAGTATCAGCATGACGTCGGGCTCAATGAAAACCATCAAACGGGTACTGCCAGTTGAAAGGGAAAGAGCACTCACACAAGGGAGCACACATAAGGTGAGCCTAGAAGGAGAGAGGGTTATGCCGGCATAGGCATGTGGCCAAAAGCCGCGAACAAACGTACACCCGAAAGGAGAGCGCGCAGCATAGGGTAGGACAGAAGGACAGCAGACGAACAGGGGGTACCTGTTAACCATTTGTGTGGTTATCATGCGACTGCAGAGTAAGCCCGAAGGTGAGGGATGAGAAGGAATAAAGGAAACTTTGTGGCGAAGGCCCGAAGGGGAAAATGAAGTAGTCAAGGTGATAAAGCTCGAAGTTGAAGTCGAGTTGAAGTAGTTGGGCTGAAGTAGGAGTAACACAAAAGCCGAGTAGAAGCTCGGAACGCAGTGACAAGTACTACGATACTGGAGAGGCGCACTAAAGTCGAAGGTCGAATATAGATACCGGAACCGAGAACTGCTTCAAAAGTATCCAAGAATAGTAGGGAATAAAGGAGAGGTAAAGGTCAGTCACGATAACGAGAAGGAAGTGAGTAGGCGAGACGACTCCACTACAACAACAGTGTCAACAGGCGGAACCACATCCGGGGGTGAGAGAGGACCCGAGGTAAGTACCGGTGGTTCGAGAGGGTTCATCGATGTAGAATGGGAAATGTTAGTGGTCTTGAAGTAGATGGGTAAGTGTGAGGACGTGAAGTAGGGGGGAGGACGATGGATCATGGAGGGAAAGGATGAGCACGATCGTAAGCACGCACGAAAGTCATGGCATGCTTGAGGTGCTCGAAAGACTCCCAAGTAGACTCCTCATCAGGATAACCCTTTCAGCGAACGAGATACTTGAGGCGGGGAGGATCACCGCCAGTCATGCGTCGGGACGCGATATCAGAGATGACAAATTCCTCTTAACCACACCGTTCTTACGCCGCTGACGACAAAACCAAGGGGAATAGCCCCGCCGGACCCTCATCCCCATGGTTTCTCTACGTCGTTCTAATATTCCTACGTCGTCGGCGCTAGCCTCGATCCCTGAATCTTCTGGTTGAAAGTCCAATAACGTAACCAATAGTACTAGGCCCCAGGCTGAGTCTTTTACCAACGGACACCTATATAAGCGGGTACTGCGCGACGCGCGGATCTACCGAAATGGTTTTAAAATCACGTTGTTGTTGATGCTGTCCTCCGCACATACGCACAAGTTCCAGGCAAGCGCACCAATCAAGAGACAAAATCTATTTAATCCTGGTTTAATCAGAAAATAAAATCTTAGTCGGCAACCAACGTCGGCTTTATAGTCATCAATAAGAAGAAAGATTACACGCGCCTTTAGTCTACGCGCCCACACACTCTCTACTCTAGCCAACCATCCAGTCAACGTAAACCACTCACACTGCCGCGACTCGCGCGGTATACTCAAACTTTAAACCAAACTTATTTTTTGTCGCTTGCAAAAAACAGGGCGAATACCCTTGTAAGGGTATTCGCGCCGACACCTCTTTCCCCCGACGACCACCTCTCCCTTGTCCAACATCCGTTCCGCGCATTTTTGGCGGCATGACAAAAGTAACCTAGCAAGCGAAAGAGTAAAATGCACAAAGGTGGACAAGATAAGAGCGCTAGCAAGTGGGAAACTGCGACCAAAACAATAGTAGCTACAGCAGGATAGCGTCGTGCACTCCCTTGAGCAAGCTTGAAAGCAAATGACAAAGGTGAGTGAGCTGACTGCCTCTTATAGTGATGAGATCCTGGTAGGGACGCCAGGAACGGGGTTTGGTATGGTTGTCAGAGGCAGACGCGTCGCGTCAACAAAAGTTGACCCGCCGCTGTCAGCCTCTATGTTGTGTCAAGCCTGCGACGGACAACCTCCACGGCCGACTAAAGTCGGCGCCTTGATCGATTCCCCTTAGGGCGAACCAACGGACAAGACAACACAATGGTCCAGCCTCATAGAATTTTAATCACGACCTTTGGGCTGAGCCGTCGCGACCACAAGGGCCAAATTAGTAGGGCCCCGTCTAAACAACACTGAAAACGGACTAAGGGTTAGTAAGAAACGTAGAGTTTACCACTTGGGACTGGACTGACTTAGCCACATGGCCTTGTTAGGTGAGGCCCGACCCAAAACGGTCAAGAGATAGGCCCTTATAATAATTAAGAGGGGTCCGGTTTATTTTTAGAATAGAACCGACCCTTCGTATTCCAAGGTCAGGCCTTTCCCAATCCCACAGTATTTTTTGCGCAGGCCTGTGCTATTTTTAGTGCAAGCACGCGCTATTTTTAGCGCAGACCCATGCTATTTTTAGCTCAGGCCCGTGCTATTTTTAGCGCAGACCCATGCTATTTTTAGCTCAGGCCTATGTTGTTCTTAGCGCAAGCCCGTGCTATTTTTAGTGCAGGCCCATGCTATTTTTAGCGCAGGTCCGTGCTACTTTTAGTTCAGGCCCGTATTATTTTTAGCGTAGACCCGTGCTATTTTTACCGCGGGCCCGCGCTATTTTTAGCGCAGGCCTATGTTATTTTTAGCGCAGGCCCACGTTATTTTTAGCACAGACCCGTGCTATTTTTAGCGCAGGCTTGTGCTATTTTTAGCATGAGACTGATTGTTCATATTCCAAAGTCGGGCCTGGTTTATTTTTAGTGCAGGCCTGGTTTATTTTGAACGCTAGCCCGACTGTTCGGATCCCACGAACTGGGCTTGTCCCAGTCCCGTTCTGTAATTAGTACAGTCCCACACTAATTTTAGAATTGGACTGGTACCAGCCTCGAGTGAGGGACAGTAGCACTTGGGCCCGATCATCCAGCCTCTCCACTCTAACAGGAGAGGTTGTGTCACTCATTAAGGATAAGGGCTGATGTGTCATTCATCAGACACACATGTCGGAACGTTGAGGCTCTGGTTTTACAGCAAAGGAGAAAAGAGGGACTAGAGCTACGACACTGGAACAAGCAGGAGAAGGAGTCAGATCAAGGCAAGCAAGACAAAGGTAAGGGAAGGGTCTGGGGTTGATTTGGGCAGGTGCGGCGACCCGGGTTCCCACCCGGGCCGCTGATCTCCCGCTGCTTTCTCTTCTGCCCCTACCCTTTTCGCTCTTTCTCATTTATCTTCATTCTCTCACTTCTCTCCTCCTCTATCCTTTTTCCTTCCCGCTCGCTCCACCCCTCCCGCATTCTTCGCTGTTCCCTTATGCGCGCTCCTCGTTTTGCACCCACCCAATTTTTTTTTGCACGCACCCGCATTTTGGTTTTGCATGCACCAACGTTCTAGTTGTGCGCACTCCAGACTGGTCGTGCGTGCTCGCTTCCAAAGTTGCGTGTGCACCCAGGCTCTGATCTACAACTTGGTAGACTTGTGTAACTTGGTATGGCTCTGATCTGCCATATGGCAGGCTTGTGCAACTCAGTATGATTCTGATCTGCCACTTGGCAGACTTGTGTAACTGGACATGGTTTTGATCTGTCATCTGGCAGGCTTGCGCAACTCGGTATGATTCTGATCTGCCATTTGGCAGGCTTGTGTAACTCGGCATGGTCTTGATCTGTCACTTGACAGACTTGCGCACTTCGGTATGACTCTTGATCAGTCATTTGGCAGGCTTGCGCAACTCGGTATGATTTTGAATTGGCAGGCTTGCGCAACTCGATATGATTCTGATCTGCCACTTGGCGGGCTTGTGTAACTCGGCATGGTTCTGATTTGTCACTTGTATAACTCTGATCTGCCACTTGGCAGGTTTGCGCAATTCAACATGGTTCTGACTTGATGGGCTTGCACAACTTGATATAGATTTGATCTGTCACTTGGTAGGCTTGCGCGTCCCACCATGGCTCGGATCCGTCACTTGGCAAGCTTGTGTAACTAGGTTTAACTCTGGTCCGCCACTTGGCTGTCTCGTGCAACTCGATATTGTTATGATCTGCCACTTAGGAGGTTTGAGTAGCTCGATATGGTTCTGATCTGTCACTTGGCAGGCTTGAGTAGCAGAATACGGTTCCGATCTGTCACTTGACAGGCTTCTGCAACTTGATACGTAAGGCATTGTACGACGCCAATCCACAACTTGATAGACTGGCTAACTGTTTTGGTGAGCTTAGGACAGTGTCTATGGTTAGAACAGGAATACTGGACAGTACGCTCACTTGGATCAGTGGTAGGTCCTTGTCCACACAAAATGATAATGCGAAGTCGTGCGTTTTATTGGTTTGTTGGTGTTCTTTTAGTGCACGCCTATGCTTGGCATTGTCGATTCACTGCATGCCCAGGCTTGGGGTTGCTGATTTAGTGCACACCCATACCCGACATTGCTGTTTTCGTGCGCGCCCAGACTTGGGGTTGCTGATTTAGTGTGCGCCTATACCTGACATTGTTGTGCCAGTGCGCGCCCACGCTTGGAGTTGCTGTTTTAGTGTGCGCCCATACTCGACATTGTTGTTTCAGTGCGCGCCCAAGCTTGGGGTTGCTGATTTAGTGCGCGCCCAGGTTCGACTTCGATGTTGCCGTGTGGGCCCAGACTTGAAATTGTTATTATAGCGTGCGCTCATACTCAGTTTTCGTTGTTTATCGCGTGCGCCCTATTGGTTTGATGATCCGAGAGCGCACGCCCTGCTGGTTTGATAATTCTAGAGTGTGCACCCTACTGGTTTGACGATCGGAGAGTGCGCGCCTCGTTTGTTTGATGACCAGAGTTTGCAAGCCCCATAAGTTTGGTGATGTGGGACTGCGTGCCCATCTAGTTTGGTGATGTGAGACCATGCACCCTACTAGTCCAATGATGTGGGACTACGCGTTGTCAAGCGCATCGGTCCCATAGGGGGACCATCCCGACCACGTCATTCAAGATTCATGCAGTAGTTTTTATCTCGGTACAATGAAGCTTCGTTACTGCTTTGGCCGAGTGTGCCAGCCATACCTCTCGCTAACCCCTACGACAGGATAGGGCCACGCGAGGTACAACTTACCTCCGCCCAAGGGGTTGTGAACGGGCGTATCCCGCCCAATTACCAAACCACGTGCGAAAGCTAGTCAATTGCAATCGCAGAGGTGGTGCAGCCGAGGGCGTTTCTCGTACGCTGTAGCATAGGGGGTACGTCCGATCTCACGCCTCTATTAAACCCGAACGTGAGTCCACGCACTGGAGGGCTAAAGTCCCGAGTGCGGCTTGTCGTCGATCGACTAGGATGTATCCTTCTTACCACTCGTTACACCGCGCCAAAACAAATAACCGAGTGAGTCACACAAATCACTCATAGTCCGTTTAGTATTAAAACCATAACTTTTCCAATACTGAATCAGTTAGGCGTCGAGCACGGGACTCAGAATAAATATCTCGCGGGGGTAGGCTTACTCATATCGACTACCCATGCCTGAATATGCAAGCAGTCACAATGGTGGTGTACTATGTAGTACCCATAATCGTGTTACCCTCAATGGTCTCGAGGGTCACTTACAACATTCAAGTGTTGGCTGACAAACGCCTTGAAGGGTTAATCTCTAGATGCTAGACAACCGCCAAGGCGGTTGAGAACCACACCCTCTTCTGCACCGTGCGGAGAGTGGGTGGTATACAAGCTCCGACCTGTTGTGGCAGTTTACCCTTATCGCCATGGAGTCGAGCTCCAGCATTAGAGGCCTGAAAAAAGGTCAAGGGGTTTGACTTTGACGGTTGCCACAAACTCCAACTTCCAACTATAAAAACTTCAAAAAGCAAGGGCAAACGCAAGATCTCTGTTTTCTCTCGACGCAGAATGACTCGATCCCTACGCACGGTCACAACAGACCCCACAGACTCTTGGAACATATATATATATATATATATATACAGGGTTACCAGCCCGTACGTACGGAGGCCCCCGGGAGGACCTCCGTACGTTCGGGCCTTCAGGGTCCCGTACGGGGTCCGAACCCGACGGCATTCGGCCCCCGCCAAAACTTATTTCGGGGCCTAAAAATATATATTTTTTTTTCTGAATTTGTTTTTATGAGTTCTCTATGATGTGAGGTACATGCCTATAAATTTTCAAGTCATTTTGCGTAGCCAAATAAGAACTAAAAATCGCCAAAGATGGCGGTGTCAAAACGTGCTCGCCCACGTTTTGTTTCACTTTTTATTTTTTGTTTTCACTTTAGTTCGAGGTCTAAAAAAAATTATTATTTTTTGAAACTTTTTTAGTGGGTTTTGTATTATGTGAAGTACACATCTGTAAATTTTCAGGGATATTTATCTATGCCATAAAAAAATGAAAAATTGCCAAAGATGGCGGTGTCGAAAACATGCTCGCGCACTCACTAAATTTAATTCTCTTTTCATTTTTATTTATTTTTATTATTAGTATTTGTTTTGTGTATTTTATTTGTATTTCAAATTTGGTAAGGAATTCGGACGTAATGCTCAGGCAAATCTTGTTTAATTTATTATTCTCCATAATATATATATACAGGGTAACCGGCGTTCGGGACGGGCCGAACAGCCGAACCCGAATTGTCGCAATGTCCCAGTACGTTATGTGCATAAAAGACGAAAGTCGGCAAAAGTATTGGAAAGGCTACCCAATCTACTAAATCTTAGAGTGAAATAGCATAATTGGCGCCTTCATACATAGATAGGCATCAACGAGTTTTTCCTGAACTGTGTGTGCAAGTTTCCTTGCAATGAAAGGACCGCCTCACAATTTAGTTGCGAGCATAAAGCACAACAATTCATGACTAATGTTTGTCACCGTTAGTGGGCGCATTACTGCCCGCAACGAATGCGACACGTGAAGAGTGACATCGTAATCGGGACAGGCGCACAAGGGGGGGACCATTGTGCTGACGGCGAGGGAAAAGAGGTTGAGATGTCCGCACTCAGGTGACAAAGTCGGGGTCAGTGCAGGGGTGAAATCGTGGAAGTGAGAGAGGGTTGTGGGCCGTGACTGTTGGTGAAAGGTCCAATAGAGGTGGAGGCAATGACCGCATGCAGCTAGGATGGAGTAACAAGGTAGGAGGGGCTAAGAGGTGGAGGAGTGAGAGAGGGTACCCTAGCGAGGCAGGATTCACGAACTGAAAGGTGCCCCGAGGTGAGAATGAGGAGATAGGAGGAGGAGGTGAAGCGTCACGCTGTAATGTCGCGACTGGTGCCGAAAGTTGGGAAGCAACCCGAGAACGGGTAGATGAGTCTGGATGGCCAGATACAGTATTTGGGTGGCAGCACCTACGACAATGACCCAAATAGCAGGGGTCGCGGGAACTGATAAAGGTGCCACAACAAATGGGGTGGTCTGCGAGACAGCGACACTCATCATTGTCGAGGGTGAGTGTTGCGCCTAAGCCGTAGAGGAAGGGGAACCACCATGTCTCCATGTCTGGACTCGTAGGGAACCGGACTGGGAACCAGTAGAGGATAAAGTGTGAGAACGGTGAGGGGAGCAATAAGGAGATACCTTGAGGCGGTTGACATCAAGGGCGAACACATTGAGTTGCGCATGTATCCAAGCGTATCGAGGTGCAATTGTATAGGTGCGAGGAAGGTTGCAAGGAAGATCTCAAGGTCCATAGAGGCCTGGTCGCAGACCACTGGCTGAATGAGCACTTGAGAGGTGGATGACGCCGCGACAATTTACACAGACGTACGCCCGTCCTTGTGCGGTGGAGGAAAGAGAGTTGACACGGTAGGAGGTGGAGAAAGAGGTGAGAAAAGAGATGTGTTGATGTGTGGGGAAAGCGAACCAATGGTAAGAGGGAGGGGACCGCGGGAGCGGAGTGGGTAGTCATAAGTCTGCTCGCTCCGTGACCAACGAGTCGCGCGAGAGCGGGTGACGAAAAAAAAATCGTATTTTTCCTAATAATTATAAAACAATCTAAAAATAAATCAAGAAAATGAAAAAAAAAAAGGTGAGAAAATAATTCAAATTTTTGAAAGAAATGAGAAAATATAAATCAAAGAGAAGGACAAAAGAAAAAAAGGAGAAAAATTCAAAGTTGGGGGGGGGAAGAGGTGAGAAAAAGGTAAGAAAGGTGAAAGAAAGGTGAGAAATAGACAAAGTTTGAGATGGTAGATGAGGGGGGATGATGGGGTTGTAATAGGGGGAAGAAAGGAGAAGAGGAGGGTAAGAGAATGAGAGAGAAAATGATGAGAAAGGTGGAGAGGAGAAAAGAAGATTAATGGAAGAGAGTGAGTGAGTGAAGAGGAGAGGAGAGAAGAAAATGGAGGAAGATAGTGGAGAGGGAGGGGCATGAGAGAGCAGTGTGAAGAAGGGGAGAGAAGTGGAGAAAAGAGGAAAGGAGAGAAAGGTAGGGTGAGGGATTAGTGGTAGAGTTAAAAAAAGATGATTAGAGGGTGAAGTGGACAGAGAGACAAGGGTTGAGAGTAGATTAGTGAGTAGGGAGTGATATCAGGCTCTTGGTTGGCCAAAAGCAAACAAGGTCACCAAGATCCACGGGATCTTGACCTTCAAGGTGCTGGCAGTCTACTGCTGCAGCAGAAAAATGATAATAAGAACAATCTAGGGTTGACTAAGATCTCGATCAGCCACCCCGATTGCACAGTCGCACAGCTCCCTAGCTAGGAGGGGTCTTCACTGCTGCAAAACTGTTGCTTCAACAACACAAAATAAATAAATAAATAAATGGATGTAGTGCAGCCCCTTAGCCAGGAGGGTCTTCAATCTTCAGTCCCTTAACAAGCTTCCATGTGGCACAGCTGGTGGTCACGCCCGCAGGCAACAACAACACCCTGGTGAACTTTCCCCGCACGCTGTTTGCTGCTCTTTGCGCGCCGACGGACGGGGGGGGGGGAAGGTAAATAGCAGACGTGGAACTGTTGAACAGCAACTTGCCACACTCTCAGCTAATACTGAGAGTTTGGCCAATCATTGGCTACGCACGCACATTGCCAGCAACTGCCCGCTGAACTCTCCCGACACTCTGTTCGCTTCTCTTTGCGTGTCGACGGGGGGGGACGGGGGAGGAGTAAATAGCTGCCGTGGAACTGTTGAACAACAACTAGCCACACTCTCAGTTAATACTGAGAGTTTGACCAGTCATTGGCTATGCACGTGCATAGCCCGCAAACTGCCCAGGTTCAAACCTTGGCAGCTGCACCCCCGGATCTTGATGATATATAATCCGGGAGCGAAGTGGGGCGGGGTAGGGCAGTGGGGAGCGTGGTCACGTGGTGCCTGCATGCGTGCAGCGACCTCAGCCTTAGCGCTTGCGCTTGTGTGTCGTGACAACGCTCTCCTTTTCGCCACGGGTACGTCTCTGGGCGTTGCTCCTGGTTCCTGTGGTTTCGTGTCTTTACATCGTGTTTTCGCACTTGTGGGATGATATATAATCTGGGAGCGGGCCGTGGCAGCGGGGCAGTGTGGGTGCGTGGCGCCCGCATGCGTGCAGCAGCCTCGGCCTTGGCGTTTGCGCTAGCGTGTCGTGACGGCACTCTCCTTTTTCGCCATGCGTACGTCTCTGGGCGCTTCTCCTTTTTCCTGGTGTTTCTTGTCTTTACACCATGTTTTCACACTTATGGGCTGGGGTGGGTAGGAGCGGGGACCGTTCTTGCTCTGATACTAGTGTGACAGACCGCCCGGGATGGCGGTCCGTCAGGATGAAGACGAAGGGGATGAGGATAATGGAGATGGAGAAGGAGATGGAAGGAACAGCACAGGAACAGCACAGCTCCGACACAGACTCAACACACACGTACTCCAAACTGTGCAGGTGAGAAATGAATCAACAAGCAGACTGCAGCTGGGGTATATCCCCAGCGGACTGACTGAACTGCCTGGTGCAGACAGTGGTACCAGGCTGGACTGGACTGAAATGAATATAGCACGGCCTGTGGGGTCAGGCCACGGCATGGTCCCACAGGCTGAACAGGCAAAACATCCAGATAGCCCTGGCTCTACCTTCTTCGCCCGAATACAACGTACAGTCATTATAGTTGTATCTGGGGTATTTTTCAGTCTAAATACAGCTATAATGACCGTATGTTGTATTTTGGGGAAGAAGGTAGACCAGGGCAGCCAGAGGCACGCTGCATGATGTCTGTTTGAATTTGATGTTTGAATGATTCACTAAACTCCGGGCCATCAAGCCTAGCCCCCTCCATTTCATATGTACAACAGCGGCGACAGTGCCCTGCAAGGAGGGACAGGTGGGTAATGTTGCCTCAGGTATAACAGGGGTCACAACAGGATTTGGTTGCACTGTAGTAGTAGGAAGGGGACCCTGCAGAGACCTGGAATTGGACAGGGCTGAGGGGCCACAGGGAGGTACAGGACAGGCTGAGGGGCCACAGGGAGGTACAGGACAGGAAGGTCAGTCTGCAATTCTGGGAACGGGGGTTAGGACCGAAAAAGGAGGCGCTCTAAGACGGGAAGGGTAGCATGGGGTAACGGAACTCCACAGTCAGAAGAGACATGGCCAACCCCAGGAATTGATGAAAGGATAACACTGTATTGTATGATGTATATAAGGGACGCTGGACCTGGTTTCCAGCAGGTGCTGCTCCCCACCAATAGACGGAGCAGCCCAACAGCCAAACCCTCAATTCTGGTGGTTCTCTCACCACCACTGGGATAGAGGGCTTGTACAAGGGCTATTCTTCTGGAAAAAAAAAGGAAAAAAAACAAAAAAAGAAGGAAGAACTATGAAGAGACTATCACCTATTGTTTCATGATTGGAAGAATCTGGATCCCACCATATCATTTCGCCCACTCTCTGATTTTTCGTATCTATTCCCACCAGCCTCAGGTGCTTCGGAGTTGGTATGGTCTTTTTTTTATTTTATTTATAAAAATTTATGTTCTTCTCTCAATTTCACCTCACACTACCTACCTACCACTACTCCTAATTGTAGGCATACGGGGAACCCTGTAGCAGCCAGAACCATGCTCACGAGAGAACATGCGGGGGCTGCTCCCGATCTGCAGGTGAGCGATACCGGCTAGGGGTCAGCCGGTAGCATCAGGGACCATGCCAACAGGACCAATCCCTGTGCCTCCCCTCAGGTCCCCTCCCCTACGAACATCAGCAGACTCTGCTCAATGCCGATCGGGGGATCCAGCGGTCTATCTCTAGGTGGCGGGCGCCAAGCATGCCCAGGAAGGTACATGAGGCCAATGGGGATTGAACCCATGCTCCTGAATGCCACTTGCGTGCCTTACCAACTGAGTTAGTCCGCTGGATGTTGGTATGGTCTTAGATGAGAGGAGTCTGTTTTGTTTTCTTACTAAAATGTGATCCGATGTCTTTCTTTCATTTTTGGCTGCAGGATATCAGCCAGTGCCTCTTTTACAGACCTGGCGCCCAGCAATTGGGCGAAGAGGTAGTTTAGGCAACCTCCAGCAAAATCTTGTTTCATAAAAAGATGTGGTCTGACAAAGGGTTAGCAACCACAGTACAATCATTTATTTTACTGCACCTGCGCAGTGAACCCCCCAGCTCCCATGGGGTAGTTAATGCTGGCAAGGTTGTCCACAAGTTCTCCCAGTCCTTCAAAGGTTACCATTGTATTTAATTGGGACATTGGACCCGCTTTCCAGCAGGTGTAGCTCCCACTAATAGACCGGAGCAACCAGGACTCTTACTAGGGGAGGATGCTCTTATCACCTCCACTTGTAAGGTGGTTTTTGGTTATTGAAAAGAAAAGAAAAAAGATCATCAGGAATCATCAGCGATCTTCGAGCTTCCACACAAACTGGATCCAGGATTCTAGCGGCGGTAAAAGCTTAATATGATAATATCTGATGCCTACGAAGCTGCGATGTTCAGTGATGTTGGTAGGCCAACGCAAGAACGACACTGGCCGGTGGTGGGGTGTAGCCCTGTAATCTGTTTTCGGAGGAGAGTGAGGCCTGGTAGAGAGATTTAGGGATTTGTCGATGGTGGAAGGCAATCCAGCGGCTAACCGGGGGCTGCTGCCAGGACAACAAGGACCAGAGCTGGGGTGAGTTGCGCTGCCCTGTAGCCTAGAATGTTGGTGGCATGGGGCCAGGTATAGGTCTGGTAGTGAGAACAGGACAGCTACGGGTGGTTTCGGTGAAGCCTATAGTGTTACTTGGAATACGGGGGTAGAAGTTGTTCATGAATTTTATATCATTTCCCCCCCCCCCCCCTAAAACAAGCTCCATCTATTGGTGGGGAGCAGCACCTGCTGGAAACCAGGTCCAGCGTCCCATAGATACAACCATATCCTCACAAATTGGCACAAACTGGGAACCGGGCCCAGCGTCCCATAACGAGTACGTTCAGAAAACTTCATGGAAATGAGACAAGGAACTACTAGAAAAATCTAATTGGTCTAACGATGGAAATTTAGAAATTGGGATACCGGGGTCATTACCCGGCGTTGGCTCAAAGAAATTGGAGCTACTTCAGACATGTCTATGACAAACTTCATGATTAAACAGAATTCAGAAACGACTCAGAAACCCCCCCATCAATCCACTTTACCCCACTCCGGCACGACTGACTGAAGCGGAGCCACCATCTCTGCTGCTGCTATGCCATACTCCCACCCTGCCAGCTAGCCCCCTCACTGGTAGGACGCGTGATAACCCACCATCTTCGCCCACGCACCTTTTTTTTTTTTTGAAGTACCTAAGAACTCTTACCGCCATTCAAGAAGCATGAGAATAGGCCACATAGGTCCTACGATTGTTCCAAAACCCTTGAAATCCCACACAAACCCTTCCAACATTCTCCAAAACTGTCGCACTCCCTGTCGATCTCTTCTAGGTCTCACACCCCCACTTTCTGCTGGGTTACAGGGCACCCCAGCTCCGACCAGCGTCGTCCCGACAGCAACCCTTGGTTGTCCCGTGGAACGCCCACCCCAAGACATCCCCAGATCTCTCTACAAGACCTCGCGCTCCTGCATCGCAGGTTACAGGGCAACACCCCAGCACCGGTCAGCGTCGTTCTGGCATCGAACAACCGCAGATCACTGAGTATAACAGCATTGAAGCCACCTAAGAAGAGTTAGTAGGGATCCCAGAGTCCTAAAAAACATTCCTAGGACCACTAAACACCCAACTCTTTTTGGGACATTCGAAAAACTGTAGAAAAATATAAGAGCGGGGGGGGCAAGACTAAATCTGCCTACTATCCTAGATTCCCCTTTGCAACAGATGGGGCGTCGGTCCAGGCTTTCAGTCCTCGTACCAGAACTCACTTGATGTCATACCCCCTTCTGCTAGGGTAATAGGGCACCACAACCCTCCCCAGTACCGATCAACCTAGCTCTGACGGACAGGAAGTGCCTTCCTCCCTTGACAATTCCCTTAGCGGCGAACCCCTAACAGGTTATAGGGTCAATACCCCGGTGCCAACTATGTCGGGCGATCTGGTTATGCCTTCCACCCTCGGCATAACTTCCCAGGCCTCAAGCTCCCCCTGGGTTAGAGAGCAAAGGCTCCAACACCGGCCTGTGTCGCCCCAGCATCGTCCTTCTAACCTACTTATCCTAACAAACAACCCTTTCTGTTGAAAATCCCCTTGTTACCTTCCTTCCTTCAAATCTAGCTTCCCCCCCCCATCGGCGCATTGTGTAGCCATCGAAGTCACTCCTTCCCTCAAAAACAAAATCCTAACACTCTGCTATAAGCAGCCACCCCCTTGTCTTCTCTCCCCACCCGCCAGTACTGATCCGACCCTAAATCAGTCTGGCTAAGAGGCGACAATCCCCCAATACCGCCTCCCTCCTAAAAGAGTAACACCTCCCACCTTGTGAAACCCTCACGGGGGGAGGCTCCAACCCTCAAGGAAGACCCCACAGATACACACAGCGAACCACAAATATACCACTCAGAGGTTGAGATTAGCAAACAGAAAAAGTCAATCCGAATAAAAAATTACCGCACGGTATTGAGATTAACAGACGTAGGTTTTTTTAAGATTACTTCATACCACACGGTATTAAGATTAGCAACCATAGGTTTTTTTGAAAAAATACTTTAGAAGCCTACTCTTAGGCATCGGAGATCAGAAACGAGTTTGTATCAGAAATCAAGAAAAAAATCCGGACCATAACATCAATGATGAGGAAAGTTACGAGAAATTATAGTAAATTTAGGTTTAGATATCCATAAAGGATTTTTGAATCAGATTTCCAAACCACGGTTTGAGAAACGTTGAGCAAAGATGTATGACACAAAAAAGTTTAAGAAATTATTTTCAGGAAATCATATTATCAGAAGGAACCACCAACAGAAAATATTGAATCAGACCGTCATCATTAGAACGAATATCAAGAATAACAACATACAAGTGATACACCTACAACAATCCAATCAGAAATTCAGAATAGAAAAGACAAAATTCGGAAAACCTAATTAGATCATCATCTTTTGGTGAGCATCAAAGATTACAACAGCGGACTTAGGACTCAAGAGAGAGAGGGCAAACAAGCAATACAAAGTCAACCAATCAGAAAAACTATTGAAAACGAAACCTTGAGATCATGTTGACGCGCAACCTCTTCACCCGCAGCAAGCTTCACATGAGATGGTGATGTCCTCCTTCCTCCTTGAAGTGTTATTCTCCATGAAGAGTCCTTCAAAAAAACTCCCTCTGGCTCCCTTTCATCCACCTACCATCAATTGAACCAACCCCCACCACCTTCAGGAGGGAAACGTCAAGCCACCCTCCATCTGCCGGCTAAGACAGCTTCAGCTGCCGACCACGGTGTCGACGCCAGCAACATAGGTATCAACGGCCATCCACAACTCTACAAGGTACTGGATGGTGTAGTAACGCCTCGTCGAGCCCATCGACGAGTTACCACAGGAGATTCAAGCCCTCAACAGAACCCTGTCTGAAACCTCACGAAGTGTAGATGAAGGAGAGCGGAGGGAACTAAGCTACCAGCCATGAACTCTTATGTGCCATCGCCAACCTCTCCTCACGCTGCGCCACCACGACGCATCCTCGTCACCATCTTTCTCGTCGTCCTCCGTAAACCCCTAGCCACTCACCCACCTCACCTCCCTCCCCCAATATTGCAGCGCGCCGCCGCACTGCACCCTCCCTCCCGTCACTGCTGCCGCCTGGCATCGCTTGGTCCGTCTGCGTGAACGGGGCGCAGCGCTCCCGGTCACGCTGCCTTTATATCATTTTCTTGAATGTTTCTTGGAGTGTTTCTTGTTTGGGGTAACTTCAGTAGAGTCACAAAAAAACAAGTTATAATCGCACTATGGGACAAGGTATCTATAAGGGACGCTGGGCCTGGTTCGCAGCACCTGTCGCTCCCCACGAGTAGATCGGAGCTTTGTTTTTAAAAAGGAAGGAAAAAAAAAGGGGAGACCTATTGGAGAGAGCATTGACTCAACGTCATGCTACCCCATGCCCCGCCTGCTCCAGCCACCAGGAGGTGTCCCCCACACCTTTAATGGATCTATATCTGGACCCAGATCGAGCTCTAAGAAAGGGAGCGACAAGGGGCAGCATACCCAGTTTATGGTCCCTTCCCCGACGGTTGAGGATGAACTGACTCGAGTTGCCAAGGCAAGTTCATGTAGACCCTGCCAGACCCTCACCAACGGGATGGGTTCCCAACACTGTGAACTGGGATTGAAATATTCCTTCTTTTTATGGGGTAACTTCGGCGCAGTCACGAAAACAGTTTGTAATTGCACTTCAGGCAATCCCGCGAATACAACACACCCCCACGCGCGACCCCACCGGACCCGAAACGTAGGTCATATACATTCAGCATTACCGGCCCTTTTGCCTCAAGTGCAATTACAAACTCAAACCCTGACTGCGCCGTAGTTTTCTCTTTTTAAGCCCAGGGTGTTGTGGAGGCCAAGGACCAGACCCACAGTGATTGGTGGCAGCGGCAGCCAATGGTTGTCCTGACAGGATAGGCCACCAACCCCACCCATCCCCACGTTAACACTCCCATCACAACCCCTGTCCCTACTATCCTACCTCAGTGTGACCAGCACTCAGGACCATCACCCTACCAGACAGCAGTGACAAGCACCAAGGCTGGCCACCCCCCCAGCCCTAGTGGAAGCGGAAGGGGATGAACCCTGCCGTACGGGAACTTCGAATGCCAGGCTCATGCAATCTTCTACAGGCCCAATTCAGAGAGGCTACCCAGCAGGAGTACCTAAGCGGAAGGGGATGAACCCTGCCGTATGGGAACTCCGAATGCCAGGCTCATGCAATCTTCCACAGGCCCAATTCAGAGAGGCTACCCAGCAGGAGTACCTAAGCAAGGCAAGCCGGCACCAATGGACACATCCTACCATCCTTCCCCTAACTTACCCAAGGCTAGATGGAACTCAGACTAGCCGGAGCGACTTATATCCCTGCCCTACCCTAGAGCTAAGCCATGAGTGAGTAGACCCCGTCATGTACCTGATAGAACCCCCCAGCCCGGTATGATAGTTGTGCATGACCAGAGGCTATGTATGTTTGAATGAGCCCGTAGGCTATGTGTATATATTCACGAGCCATGTTTGTGTCTACCCGAAGGCTGTATGTGCTCTGTTCAACTCTATATAACAAGATGTATATGCCCGAAGGCCAGATATGTGCAGTACCATGTAGAGGGAACTATGTGTTTGTTGAAGAGATGACAGGCCAAGCTGGACAAGAACACCCCCCCAAAGTCCCAACCCAGACTCGAACCCATGATCATGACATGTGACGTGAAGACTCTACCATTTGAGCAACAATCACAAACGGCACCTGTGCGTGATATGTCAGACTGGAGAGATCAACAGAACAACCACGAGCAACAGCGACAAGCAACCAACGCAGTATCAAGACCCGACATACAACACCGTGGACAACCCTGGGGTCGTGCGCAGGCAGTGTCTGTAAATAGCTTACCATCTTCAGCCCAAGGGGGTGTGTGTCCAGCCGTGCGTCATTCTAACGCCCTGCCGGTGTCCATGCACAAGGCTGTGGAGTTTTGCGCCCGCAACCTCATACCACAATGCGCATTTCCAACCGGTGCTCTAACCACTGAGCTACATCAACTGGTCGGGATTATTTTGATTGGGAGGATCATAGGAAGTAAGGCCAGTCCAAGTGCTTACTGAAGTGAGAATTGTTTCAGTGAAAAACCTGAAGAACCGCCAGAGGAGACGGGCTGGCGTGAAAAAGATTGCACGACCTCGAGTCAAAATTATCATTGAGGGCAACTTACTGATGTCCTCTTGTTGTTTGGAGGGGATGCCCACATGACGATACAGGCCATGTTGAGCATTATTTCGAGATAGTCGAATGATCCAAATCCCGACCCAATACTTAGAGGTCGATCAAGATTTCGAAAACACAGGTCACTTTCATACTGTGGTGTGTAGGTCTCCGTCATCTGGCTTTCCTGCACCAAGAAAATGGTCATCCAGGACCAGACACGACACACGCGGTACATGAACTGGCCGAAGCAGAGATCTCAGACAATAGACATGCAAGAGAACAAAGCAACCATCCCCGTATTTCCCCCTGCACCCTTGCTTTAGCACAGTTTCCAGCCTGCCATTGCATACAGACTCCAATTTACCATTGTACCGTACAGGGACGCTGGACCCGGTTTCCAGCAAGTGCTCCCCACTAATAGATGGGCTTTCCACACAGGGCACCACTAAATGAGGCTGCTCTTATCACCTCCCTTCGTGACACCTCTGCCTCGAAGTTGCACAAAAAGAAAAAAAAAAAGAAAAAAAAATAAAATAAAATAAAATAAAATACCCAATAAAAACCTGGACTGCCTTTTTTAGGACATATCTTGCAGCAGTTTTTTCTCCTTGAAATGTCCGCACGTTTAATGAACTTTAAAGTTTTTTTCTTTTCTTTGTGAAACAACTATGGCGCAGGAGGGTTTGAGTTTCGGATAGGCATCCAGCGGCCTAGCTCAGTTGGTTAGGCATGCAAGTGGCATTCAGGAGGTTGTGGGCTCGAGCCCCATAACCACCTGCGGCGCAGTTAGTGCCAACCAGCAGTGATGGTCCGCTTGATACCTCTGATCTGTATTAGTAGGGTCCTTGGCCAACTTGGGTGTGAGTGCGAGTGTGAGTGGGTTACGTGTGATGTGTGGGAGAGTGTTGGCCTTCGACACTGCTGTTATTCGGTTGGGGGTGGAAAACAATGAAAAAGGATGCGCAGCTACTGGCAAAATGCTTGGTCTTTGTGTTAGCTGGACCCTCACCAGTGGCCCCACCCCATCCTTGACCACCACAGTTGGGGCGGGGGGCAACATACATCCCCTCTGATGGGTGGAGGGAGACAACAAAGCTATGTTTGCAGGGGTCTCCTGTATAAGCCTTAGGAGCAGTGGTAGTCAGCTAGTGAAGGTGAATTGAAAGAATTTGAAAGACGATGAAAGGTTTGAGAGAAGAATGTAGCGTAGTTCTTCAAAAAAGGGGAAAATTTTCGGATAGGCAAAAGAAACACTAAATCACAATTTTGTCATGGAGGCAGTTCAGAATGTGCCAAAAAAGAAAAAGCAGCGGTATTCGTTTTTTCCTGTTGGCATATGACAGCGCCCCATTGCCTTCACCACAAAAGCGCTTGACATAAACTACCGCGCCTGTTTTATTGTCTTTTCAAAGTTGGCTCGGGACTCACATGTGCATGCGGTGTTCTTCTTTTTTTTTTTTTTTTGGTAACTTCAGTAGAGTCACAAAAACGAGTTATAATTGCACTATGGGGCAAGATACAGTTTGCAATTGCACTTTGGGCACCCTACCTGGCCAGAAAGCTGCGTTGTATACATTGCCCGAACTGCAATTCAAAACTGTATCTTGGCCCATAATGCAATTAAAAAAATCAAGGGGACCCGCCGGGGCTCTGCGCGTGACGAAGAGGAGGGATGTGGGTGAAGAGGTCGGAGGTCCGGAGGCGGGGAAGCAGAAAAGAATATGCAGACAGAGGTTGAAACAAAACGCAAAAGAAAAGAAGATATTGCACAAAGCATGTCACATATAGTGGGTGTTGGATTCGTACACTTTTTTTTCTCTCTCTCTCACCCTCTTTTTGTTTTTGTTTTTCTCGCTTTCCTTTCGTCTCTCTCCGTATTTCTGCTTCTGTCTTTGTGTGTCCCTGTTTGTCGTGCGCCTTTCCTCTCTGGAAGATATCAAAGTTTTCCTGTATGTTGGCGTTGAAGTTGCTTGTCGCCGCCGGGCTAATATGAAGTAGAGAAGTCTTCAAAGATGCTGCCTCCCGTTTGCAGATTGCCGCTGTCTCGTCGCCTCTCCATCCTGACGTCGTCGCGCCCCCATCCCGACTTTGGCCGTCCCTATCCCGACCTGACTTCCCTCCTCCCTATCCCAACCTTGCCCTCTGATTCCCGCATCCCGACTTCCCGACTTCCCGACTTTCTCCCTCCGTATTCGGACGTCGTTCCCCTCGATTCGGACTTGTTCCGACTTCAGCCAACTAACTCAACATCATTCTTTTTTTTTTTTTTTTTTTTTTTTTTTTTTTTTTTTTTTTTTTTTTTTTTTTTTTTTTTTT
>BFEA01000527.1:83587-97196 GCA_003427395.1 Chara braunii | reverse complement strand
AAAAAAAAMTATGTTATGGAGAAAACTAAATTAAACACGATTTGTTTGAGCATTACATCCGAATTACTTACCAAATTTGAAATAAAAAAAAAATATGAAAAATAAATACTAATAAAAAAAAAAAAAAAAAAAAAAAAAAAAAAAAAATAGTGACTGCTCGAGCATGTTTTCAACACCGCCATCTTTGGCAATTTTTCATTTTGTTTTGGCATAGCTCAATGCCCTGAAAATTTACAGATGTGTACTTCACATAATTCAAAACCCACTAAAAAGGTTTCAAAAAATAATAAAATTGTTTAGACTCCGAACTAAAGTGAAAACAAAAAGTAAAAAGTGAAAAAATACGTGGGCGAGCACGTTTTCACACCGCTATCTTTAGCGATTTTTCATTCTTATTTGGCTTAGCCAAATGACTTGAAACTTTACAGGCATGTACCTCACGTCATAGAGAAATCACAAAAAAAAACGTCAGAAAAAAAATAATTGTTTTTAGGGCCCAAAACATATTTTGGCGAGGGCCGAACGCCGTCGGGTTCGGAGCCCGTAAAGGACCCCGAACGCCCGTATGTACGGAGGTCTGCCCGAGGACCTCCGTACGTACGGGCTGGTGACCCTGATTGCAGATATGTTTGGTGGTTCGGACGTTGGATATGACTGTCTGCGATCACATACATATATATGGTTGGGAGGAGTCTCACTGTGATTGTGAGAACTGATCGTCACATATTTATAACTCTCTATATATATGTACATACATACGCGTTGGGTGTTCGCGCGACCGATTGTGACCGTGCGTAAAGGTTAAGCAAATTATGTTTTGAGAGAAAAAGGGAGATCCCCTTTTATCCCTTGTTTTTTTTAGAATTTTATAGTTGGACGTTGTAGTATGTGACAATTATCAAAGTCAAACCCCTAGAGTCCTCTCCAGACCCTGGATGATGGAGCTAGTCTCCAGGGCAATAAGAAACGATTGTCACCACAAGTATGAACTTGTGTACCACCCACTCTCCGTAGGGTGCAGAAGAGGGTGTGGTTCTCAACCGCACTTAAAGGTTGTCCAACATCGAGAGATTAACCCCTAAAGGCACGTGTTAGTCGACACTTGAGTGTCGAACGCGAGCCTCGAGATTATCGAGAACGTCATGATTATAGGTACTACATAGTACGTCATCATTGCGACCGCTTGCGTAAGCATGCATTGTTAGTCGATGTGGGAAGACCCTGCGTCCGTGCGATTCTATACTAAGTCTCGTTCGTGTCGCCTATCCGATTTTCCGCGTAGGAAGGTTATGGGATGACTACAAAATGGACTAGGAGTGTTGTTGTGTTATTTTGTATTGTGTCATTTCTGTGTGTGTGTGTGTTTTATTTTTATGTTTCAATAGTGGTGTAACGTGTGGTGAGTGGGATGCGTCCTAGTCGATCGACAACGAGTCTCGCTTGGGACTTCAGCCCCCTAGTGCTAGTCAATGTGGGAAGACCATGCGTTCGTGCGATTTTATACTAAGTCTCGGGCGTGTCGCCTATCCGATTTTCCTAGTAGGAAGGTTATGGGATGACTAAAAAAGGACTAGGAGTATTGTTGTGATATTTTGTATTGTGTCGTTCTGTGCGTGTGGGTGTGTTTTATTTTTATGTTTCAAAAGTGGTGTAACGTGTGGTGAGTGGGATGCGTCCCAGTCGACCGACGATGAGTCGCGCTTGGGACTTCAGCCCCCTAGTGCGTTGGTTCGCGTGCGGGTCCGATAGAGGCGTGTGACCGCTCGTACCCCCTATGCTACAACGAACGAGAAACGCCCTCGGCTGGTCCACCTCTACGATTGCAACTGATTAGCTTTCGTACTGTGGACTAGTAGCTCGGCGGGGATACGCCCACTGAAGGGAGGTGACAGCTCCCGCAGGTGGAGGTAAAGTTGTACCTCGCGTTGGCCCTATCCTGTCGTAGGGGCTCATGAGAGGTATGGCTGGCGCACTCGGGCGGAGTAGCTTGCGAAAGCTCCTTGTGAATCGCGAGTAGACCAACTCCTGCGTGACGCAGCCGGGAGGATCCCGCCCTACACGGGACCGATGCGCTCGACAACGGATGATCAACTGATCGACGTGACGCGAGAGAGGGAGAGGCCGAAGAGGGAAGAGCAAGAGGAGGAAAAATAGGAAGGGGTAAGGTTGTGTCGCCGCCTGGACAACTGACGCGAGCGCACGCCATCACAAGGAAGGATGGCATATTATGCATTCAAGTATGAGCAACATTATGGTGTTCCACTTGCGTGCTTCGAACCTCCTTCCCGACTGTACCAATCGCCATAGCCTCCTTCCTCTGCTCAGCCTCACCCTCGCCAACTCGTCGTCCTACCACAGCCACCTCGCCCTGCGCCACCACCGCTGCCACGTATATCACGTCCGTCCGTCGTCCATCAAGCAACGTCACTGGACCACGTTTGTGCATCATGCTCGAGCTATTTTTCATATGTCAGCTTGAGTTATGCGGGCTCGTGTGCTACCTAGTACACAAAGGTGTTATATAAAATAAAATAAAATCATGATGGGTACTCGCCCGGAAGGGTTCGAGTGCTCGCACAATACGGCATGGACATCTAGTCCAAACCACCATCAACATCAAAGAAGGATTAGTCTCGTGAGTTTTGCATGGTACAATCACCGCATACAAACGTCATCTCACAACTGGTTGAAATTATAGCAGCTCACGCAGCCTAATCACGTTACCAATCCCGTTTCCTTGCAGCATCGAATTAGTCCCAATCTTATACCAAACTCCTCGTGAGGTCTGACCTAGCAATCCAAGTCTCAGTCCCACCTGTGCATCTCATCCATGCAGTCTCTCTACTCCCAACACAGTACTTAGCGGATCAGTCTATCGCAGCATCATCAATCGACAAAGTCCTCGTAAGTATGCCAATCACAGCCCAACCACGAGTGGATATAAGACGAATCATCAAACTCAAGACGATCCAGATCATCTTGACCAAAGTCTTTCTCATAAAGGGGGAACATACCAAACTTCTTTCTCTTTGTGTGTCGGCTCTGAGTCGCTCACTATCGGGTCATACCAAACCCCGTTGTCTTCATCTGACTGCGGGGTACCTGTAAAACAAAAGTCAAGTCGTACAATTTTAAAAAAATGAGAAAAGGGTCTCTCCTAAAAACCTTTGCCAACACCCCTTCCTCATTCACCTTCAGAGTCTTACCCTTAGGCCTTCCGAGAGTGTCTATGCCTCACCTGGTGGGCTCCCCCGATGACCCAACCGGTAAGCAAAGCAAAGTCAGTCTCGATTCTCAGTCATGGTGGTCCAACAACCCTCTAAGCCCTTGCTCAGAACAGCTAACGAGGTCCCGCATACCCCTTTGTGAAACCCTCACTCTGATGAGTGCAGACCCACGGTCCGGATGCTCCGAGTCGACATTAGAAAAACCGTTTTCTCGCTTGAGTTTTTTCGTCATCCCGACTCCTTGCTAAACATCCGGGGAGCCAACAAACTCTCAACCAGACCGTACTGGTGAGTCAGAGAAAGTCCACAATTTAAGCTTAACAACAGTGGGCTACGAGGCCGTAGTCCCTACGACTCTGTCACCAGTTGGGCTGTGGATACCTGGTTTGGTTCAATGCCAAGGGAATGTCTCTGGAGACACGGCTCCCGGGAGGCACCCCAATTAGAGTGACAGTAGCAGTTTGCCACCTAGATCAGCCAATTCTCGAATTTTGACTGGGAGAGGATCAGGATGCCTACTTCCTTTCCAGCAGGCGGATCAGATCGCCACGCGGCGACCCGATAACGACTAACCACATGAGCGTTCGAAGTTGTCAACCACGATGACTTGGACGCTCCGTTAACCCAGCTAGCCTCGGAACCTGTGAAATCCTGCTTTAGGGAATCATCTCTTATACAAGAGGCACAGTCGAAACTCCTTGCCCCTTCACGACGGTTCTAAGTGCTAACACCACAGTGAATGTCACTGATGTTAGACCCTCGTCGGTGAACCGTTGTGAAAATCCGGCGGCTGTAGTAGGAACACACCAACCATTGCAAAGAATGCAAACAATCTTCAGTCCATTGTGATGCTTGGTGATCTTCGCGTCGACCACAAAGAGTCGAAAAGATCATCCCATCTATGACACTCTGCTGATTGTTTATCTGTTCAGAGCCTAGTGATGCTGAGTCGTGAAGGCCCAACATGAAGAGGGAACCCCATCAACGATGATGTTGAGCCCCTCGTCATTGAAACGCTTGACTTGGTCAAACATCACACCCTTTCAAACATAATCAGTCAACCAATGTCAAATGACGCTAGGCAATCCTCCTTACGCATTCGTATGAGAAGGTTGCTTCATCAATCGAACACTAAGTTATGAGGGGAAGAAAAACATATTTTTACTTCATCCCACGACCGTTTATTCCACATTACCACAACGTGATTCAAACCAATAAAATACAACCTGGCAAGAACTAAAATCTCATAAACTGGTTCCCAATCCCCCCAAGTATGTCCCTATGACTCGACACGTAACAAACCAGATACAATACAAGGAAATGAAATTTAAATTTTAACTCACAGTCACAACAAAACTGTGGTCAATCTAGGTCCGGTAGACACATGAGTCCACCACTAAATGTTGGCCAATAAATCCTTCGGACCACCTAGGTTTGGTAAACAATATGAGTCAACCTCTGAGAGCCGAGCCGTCAAAGCTTGCTCGTATCAGTTCCGCCAACCGAAAAGAATAATCGTTCATAATCATATCAAGCCGACGACGGTTATCATAATCCATAGTTGGCGGCACACGGGCCACGTCCCAGCATGTTGTCATCATCCGAAGCGGGCGGCACACGGGCCACGACCCAACGCATTCATCGTAGTCAGAAGCTGGCGGTATACGAGCCACGACCAATATATCCATTGCAATGCGAAGTTGGCGGCATACGAGTCATGAACCAGCACATCCAAAGTTGGCGGCATATTACAAGCCATGACCCAGCATATCCATCATAATCCGAAGTTGGCAGCATACGAGTCACCACCCAACACATCCATCATAATCCGAAGTTGGCGGCACACAAACTACGACCCAGCACATCCGAAGTTGGCGACATACAAGTCACAGCCCAACGCATCTATCATAATCCAAGATTGGCGGCACACCGGTTTTGTCCCAACCAATGTCGGAGGCATATTGACCACTACCCAACTTGTCCAGGCCGATGCTAGACGGTTCATTGGCCTTGCCTCAGCATTCTGCCCGAACTCGGAATCAAATTTGCATTTATGAGTATGAATATTCGAAGTCTGGAGTCGGATACTATACGAAAGGATTTTGTACCGTTCATCTCATTCAGGTCATAAGCCTTGTCTCTCTCAGATGATCCTGAATAATCTCATCCACCTGACCTCCAACCTCTTGGTCTACTGTGTCTCCAAAAACGTATCATGCAAAAGTACAATGTCCTCGACCAAGAGTCTTTCCTTTCTGATATACCTCTTGTTGTTCCACCTCGTCTGATCAAATGACATGTTGTTTGACATCCGCTTTCTAGCTTCGATTATGACCTCATCTACTTCCTTGATTTGTCTGACCCTCAGTCTCACCAACTCTTTCGTGGAGTATGACTCTCTCTGCAGCTTATGGATCCAGGTTTCAACTGGGTTCTCAATGGGAGAAGTAGCATACCAACCGTACCAGAGTGTGATAGGTGCATAACCTGTAGTCCGTTTGACAATCACATTGTCAGCATAGACAATCGCTCTCAAGAAACATGCCCAGTTCCTAAAGTCACCTTAGCACCATTTCGATATCGCATTCTTTAGTGTCATGTGACCACTTTCAACTTGTGCGTTAGTCTGAAGATGATATGGTGTCACAAACCTGATTCTGACCCCAAGTCTAAACATAAATTTTTTTACCATCTCGTTATTCAACTCTGATCCTTTATCAATCACGAACTCACGTATGAAAGGGTACCTCAAGTAAATCTCTTCAATCCAGTCTGCTACTACCTTTGTAGTTTTTCTTCAAATGGCCTTAGCCTCAACCACAAGCGGTTAACGGGTAGCTGAAAATTCAGGAATGAAAATTATGAAGTGAGAGTTTTTGGCAGTCTGAAAATCATGAATGGTCCCAAAGTGGTGAAAGGTCCGAAGACCATGAAAACCACCTGTTTAGGCAGGTTGCATCTTGAAGTGGTGAAGTGAGAGTTTTTGGCAGTCTAGAAATCATGAATGATCCTGAAGTGGTGAAAGGTCCGAAGACCCTGAAAACCACCTATTTAGGCAGGTAGCATCCTGAAGTGGTGAAGGGCGTTCTGAAGTGGTGAAAGGTCTGAAGACTATAAAAACCACCTGTTTAGGCAGGCTGCATCATAAATTGGTGAAGAGTGTCCTGAAGTGGTGATGAAAAATACGACTGTTGTTAACCTTCTCTCGCCTCAACATAACCAGATATATTATCTCTCATATTCAATATATATTTAATTTCATCCTTACCAGGTAACATAGTGATCAGATCAAGGTGGACAGTATTACCAAGTTCAAAAAGAACAATGGGGTACAAGGGTTCAATCAATCTCGTAAATGACTTTTTCTTACAGGCTTCACAAAGTATCTCATAACCATATCCATGAGACCATCCCGGTAGTATATCTTAGACACTTTATAGTGTGTCATATCAACACCCCTATGACCCCCTGTCAAACCTTCATGCATAGCAACGATCACCTCTAACTGGTTTTATCTATCGCACATTACTCTCAGCGACGGCAACTCATCTTTTGCATCTACAAAAATGTGACATCTTCGTAGTCTGAAGGTTCTTATAGTCTTCTCAAGGTAAAACTAATCCAACTGATTATTACTCATCACTACATCAATTCTTTTATACTTCGCTTCATATTCTTATTTCGTTAATTTTATTTCTAAATTTTCACCTTGCTCCTCACCATCTAATTCATCCTCGTTCTCATTCAGTAGTTGTTCTTCCATTCGCGAACTTTCAGCCAGCTCGTGGGCAGCGACAACTTTCTCTACCATTACATACCATTCCTCCTCTTTGTCCTCTTGAGTCAAGAGGTACTAAAGGTAAGGATTTTTCTTCTTCCCCCAACAGTCTTCTCCTCTAATAGTTAAGGCTGGAGTCATTTAACAGTTAGGAGTCGGAGGTAACCCTCCATCGTCATCTCCCATAAGAAATTTATTGACGAAGGGCGTCTCCTTGAAGGTTTCCTCATTTACCGAACCTCAATCCACTCGACTTAGCCCATCAACCCGGTTCTTGTCAAAAAGATATTTTTTTAGTATGGAACTATACGTTCATATATGAGTTATTCATCTACTCACCTTGGCATGAATCGGTTGATGTCGCTTGATGGTTCATATTGTTGTTGCCGAATCCGTCATAAGGATGAACCTTTGTCCCATGATATAATGTCTAAACACTCTCAAACAATGCAGGATAGATAAGACTTTTTTCCTAAACTAGACGCAACCTCGCTCAACCAAGTTAAGGGTGCGACTTTGAAATCTAAGCGGTCATTTTTTGCCACTTTCATCTCGTTGCGCTAACACTTCTCTAGTGTTGTGGGGTCACCATCAGCCTCGAGGATGAAGGGTCTCCCTAATTCATCGTCAAAGTAGGGCACTCCCAATGCAACTTTCGCATTTTTTAGCTTATCTTGAAGTGTCTGTGCTCCTTTTTCTCTCATGTCCGACCATGCTAGACTAGCTTCTTGCAGAACCATCTCTCCCAAGAGTTCAACGATCCTGACAAACCTTGGTATAAGGACCCACCAGAATCCACAAACCCTGAGGAAGCTCATCACCTCTCCAACTATTTCCAAGGACATCCGTTAGTTTAAGATTTTATCTATCTTTTTGGGGTCTGTACTTCTTCCCTCTATAAAGCATTTGAAACCAAGAATTCTCACATCTTTCTGGAACGTGAACGACTTTGGCCCACTAACAGTCAAATTGTACGTGGCCAATCTCTCGAGCATTTTTGCCACTCTTTGCGTGTGCTCCCACACAAATCGCCTACTCCAACCTTCTACCAAAATTTCATCATTCTTCTTTGGTTCCTTAACCAGATTATCATCTATGTATGAGAACGTAACTTCCGGACAGATGTCCTCCATAACTTTTATCATATCGTGTTCAACAACCGCGACTTCATTTGTCCACCTTTGAGGCACCACACATATTTGTATTAGGCCCCTGGGAGTGTGCATGACAGTCATCGGTCGACTATTCGGATATATGAAGAACTGATTGTATCCGGAGTACAAATGAGATACTTCTTCCAGCAGAAAATTCAACCAACAAGTTCACGTTTGGCAATTTGCGTGCAATACGGACAATTATCGAGTTCGACTTTGGGAGATTTTGTATCATGTGTAAACCTCCTCTCATCTTCCAAAAGCAAAATCAGTGACTGGCATAAGAACCATCAACTGGCTCAGCAACATTGGAAGTTATCTTTTGGTTCAAATACTTCATGAGTTCCTCTTCTTTCTTTTGCGTATGTTTCGTGGGACGGTCGCTCCAAGGTGTGTAAGGGACGGTCCATAGTTTGGTCATCTTAATCATGTCAACGTCTAGCCTGCCCCTCTCTTCGTCATTGAAGGAGAAGACACTGCTATATCGTTGACATAATTCGTAAAAAATTCCCTTTCGGTAGGTAGGAGGAAGTCATCATCCCCTACATTCATGATCTGATTTTTTTATTGGGTAATTCTTCCCCCTCTAGATGCAACCTCTTCCAGTCCCTTTATTATCTCTTTTTCCTTTTTCAATGGTTTTGTTTAATTTTTCTCTATCAGGACCGCCACTGGGTTCTGCTTAATGCCCTTAGGTTCTTACTTTCTCTTCGACCCAATGATTATTTTTCTAAAAAATGCTTTGTCGTCGTTGGGCGCATCGGTCCTACACAGTGCGGGACCTCTCGACCGCGTCACGCAGGAGTTCGTCTACTCACGATACTTAAATGGAGTTTCCGCAACCACTCTGGCCGAGTGCGCCGACCATACCTCTCGTGAGCCCCTACGACAGGATAGGGCCTACACATGGTATAACTCACCTCCACCTTGCGGGAATTGTCACCTCCCTTCGGTGGGCGTATCCCTTCCGAGTTACCAGTCTACAGTACGGAAGTTAATCAGTTGCAATCGCTGAGGTGGACCAGCCAAGGGCGTTTCTCGTACATTGTAGCATAGGGGGCACGCGCGGTCTCACTCCTTTATAGGGCCCGCAAGTGAACCGACACATTGGGGGGTTGAAGTCCCGAGCGCAAATAGTCGTCGGTCGACTAGGATGTATCCCACTTACCACACGTTACACCACAGTAAGAACATAAAATTAAAAACAATCACACACACACACGGAACGACACAAAACAAAATAACTCAAACAATCATAGTCCCTTCAGTAGTCATCTCGTAACCTCCCGACGCGGAAATCGAATTGGCAACATGTGCGAGACTTAATGTAAAATAGCATGGACGTTGGGCTACCTCATATCGACTAGCAATGCAAGCTTACGCAAGCAGACACAACGATGCATACTTTGTAGTACCCAAAATCATGAGGTCCTTGTTGATCTCGAGGGTCGCATTCGACACTCAAGTGTCGGCTGACACGTGTTTTGAGGGGTTAATCTCTCGACGCTAGACAACCGCCAAGTGCGGTTGAAAACCACACCCTCTTCTGTACCCTGCGGAGAGTTGGTGGTACAAAGGTTCGTACCTATGGTGGCAATCGCCTCTTATTGCCCTGGAGATCAGCTCCATCATCCAGAGCCTGGAGAAAACTCAAGGGGTTTGACTTTCACGGTTGTGCGGACTACAACGTCCAACTATAAAACTCTAAAAAGCAAAGGATAAAGAGAATATCCCTTGTCCCTCAAAGCACAATCTGTTTAACCCTTGCACATGGTCAAAGTGGGTTGCGCAAGTACTCAAGACATATGTAAATACATATATAAAGGAGTATATAATATGCGACGATCACTTCTCACAATCATAGTGGGACTCCTCTCAGCCAGGTATACATAAGTAAACGCAGGCTGTCAAAACCAAAGTCCGAATCACAAATATACATGCAATCACATCAAAGATTCAACCAAAGTCCAAGCACTACACGAGGTCAACATCAACCATTCTCTGCCCTCACACCCCGTACTTTAGTCATACAAGCTTCAACCTTTGTCAAACCTTCCATAAATAAAGGCTCTCAGTATCTTTGTTAAATGACTATTCAATAAAGTCCGGGTGAAAACTCAAATGAAACAATTCAAGCCGTAGGGCAAAAGTCTTTAGGTTGAGTTGGCGAGAGGAAACTGGAGTTGAATCGTAAACCGACGAATCGGCAACCGACCTGTTATCAATGATAGCAGAAGATGATCATTGTAGGATCGAGTTGAATCTAGTCAAATCCTGAATAAAAACGCTTAAAGAAGACCTGTATCATACGACAAGTCAATGCCCAAGCTAAAGTTATTAACGTCTGGAGAATAAATCTTTATATCACGTTCTTCTGATAAGTAAGCCTAAGTCTACTCCTAAGCCAGTGCTTAAAAAAAGGTAAATTTTTCACATAATCTCCCTTATACAGAGTGGATTGTCAGAACTGCCACCTGTTGAATATCATCTATCTCCTTTAAACTAAGAAAATTCGGGCAGCGCTTCCTGTAAGAAAAACATCTTATCATAAATATGAAAACTGAAGTAATATTTAACTCTCGAATGTCAAATTTTGTATAATTCCCTAAATTGGTAAAAATCTGGGCAGCATCTTCTTCAGGAAAGTAAACTTTTCATATTTATACTAAGTCAGATAAGAACTCAAACATAAAACTTGGGTTCTATCAAGACAAAATTTACCTAACTCCTTAGATTTATAAAAATTTCGGTAGTGTTTCCCGTGGGAGAATAAGTTTTCCAAAATTAATACAAAGTTTAGTTCAGAATCTAAAATAATTTTGGCTTCTTAGTGTCAAACTTTGTCTAACTCCTTTAATTAACAAAAAAATTGGCAGCACTCCCTTTAAAGAAGAAGGAGATTTTTCACATTCTTACTAAGTCATTTACAAAATTTAGACAAGTTGAACTTTGAAAAATTCAAATTTGACTAACTCCTTAGATTTGTAGAAATTTCGGCAACACTTTCCGCAGAGAAAGTAGCTTACCAAGATTTATACAAAGCCAAGTATAACAAATGATCTCAGAAAATGCGAGAATTGACCTAAGTAAAAAAACTTAGCTCAGAAAATGCAGGAGCATCTAGCATGTGACGAACAACTAAAAGAACTACCTATCAAACTGAAACTCAGAGCAAGTAGTGATCCCACTCGGCCACATGCAAGGTCAAACCACAATGGTAAGTACTCTCACCAGCGTCAAGGTCAACCTTGTCAAACAATGGTTCATAGTTTTTCAATGGTTTGTCCCTTATACCCTGTTTTTTTTACATAAGGCATAAAGTTAGACCATCCAATCTTATGGAAACTAGTCTAACTAAGTCATTGGATATACACAAATACATGGCACTACAACTTTTCACTTCCTTTGACATATGACTAGGTTGTCCAACCTAGTCGCCCTGAACTATTTAAAATATTCAAGTTGTATATATATACTTGCACTTAGTCTTTTAAGGTAGCATATGACTGAACCGTTCAACTTAGATCAAAGTCCAGCTTGCCCCTTCTGACCTAATTGCTACTCTTTTCAATTTGTGATAAGCTACAGCTAGACCATCTAATCTTATGGAAACATGTCTTACTAGCCTGTTCGTAAATAAAATAATATAAGGATATAGATCAAATTTACCCTTCTGATTCCAGCATGTGCGTGGCTCCGGACCAGAGTTCCCAATCTTATGAGAATTTGTTCAGTCATTTGTCTAAATTCCCCTCATAATAAAATAAAGAGAGTTAGAGTCATCCAATTTTATGGAACATGTCAAAGTCTCTTTCAGAAACCAATAAAACAAGATAAACCCAAATAAAGCAAGACAACCAAGTCATCCAATCTTATGGAAGCCTGCTTGGTCCCTGAAAAAGTCAAACACAAGAGGCCCTTGCAAGTCAAAGCAACCATATCATCCAATCTATAGAAACCTGTCTGGTCCTCCAAACAATCAAAAATTAACATAGCATAGGACCCTTCAAACTTATGGAGACTCTCCTAATCTTTGGTAAACTCAGTCAAACGCAAGAAATACCACCTTCATCCCACCTTTCCCCCAGATGCAACCCCTTTTCACAATCTGCTTTCAGTTAGGCAATAAAACTGAAACTGAGTTTGCACAAACATTATTTTACTTATGTTTTGTTTGTATCATGAAAGTCAAACTTAAAATCAAAATAAGGATGCAGGCAGTATACTCAACCAAACTATAGCAAGAAGTACAGATATGGGTTATAATTGGAGAGGGAGACAAAGTTTTACCTCTCAATTCCTTGCCTCCAGAACTCCTCATGAGTTTCGGCAGAGCTTCTAGAATAGGTGGGAGAACTCCCCACAGAGCCTTGTTGCGGTTCTACGGGTTGCAATCTTGCCTGACACCTTCCTCTCGAAACCACAGACTATACTTAGAGTAAGAAGGGCAGAAGGAGGGGTTTTATACGCTCGAGATACAAGAGAGGGACTTACTCAACTCTCAGGAAAGGGCCTCGAAGTCTTCGTGTGCCTTAGGGCCCCGCAATGGCGGCAAAAAACGTAAGAACACCGTCAATCGAAGTCAAACTTTGAGCCGGCGACTCCCTGATAACCTTCCAATTCGCAGTAATACCCTTCCTTCGAAGAGCCTGCAGCCTCGTGGCCTCGCGACTTGCTACCCAACTAGTTTTGTCGACCACAAGGACTGCAAGTTTGTTAACCATATAAGAGTCTGCAGCCTCACGGCTTGCTACCCAGCTAGTTCTGTCGACCAAAAGGACTGTCCATCAACCAACAGATAGGTCAACAGTCCCTCAACTGTTGCCAGTCACCCTGTACGACAGGTTGTGCAGCACGTCTATTGGTAGGCAAGCATATAGCTCGACAACTTCCTTCCTTGTTGCTCCAAGCTGTAAACAAGGCAGCGTGGTGGCCCACACACAACAACCTTTTTTGGCTAGACCGATAGACTCCCTGTCCTTGTGGCCCGCTCGTCGCTGCTATCTTCGCATGAACGGTTGTGTACTAATTGATAGATAAACCCACTTTCTCACTCTATCGACTTCAGATAGCCAGACTTATGTTCAATCGGCCGCAAACAGTCTCTCCCGCAGACAACCAAATATATATTCAACCGGCTGCAAATAGTCAGATGCATCTCATAGGATGTGCTATACATTGGCCAACAGGTAAGGTCTCCAACCCTTACGACCCACCACTCACTGCCTTTCTCCACGGGGCATACTAAGTCCGAGTGAATATCCCGTCAGAACATAGAGATATTCACTTTCGACACGGTACTTCGTACGACTTCAGTTGGCCAGATAAGGCCAACCTTCCATCCTCATCTCTCATAGTCCCCCTCTCTCTCTCTCTCTCTCTCTCTCTCTCTCTCTCTCTCTCTCTCTCTCTCTCTCTCTCTCTCTCTCTCTCTCTCTCTCTCTCTCTCT
>BFEA01000527.1:54395-83362 GCA_003427395.1 Chara braunii | reverse complement strand
TCTCTCTCTCTCTCTCTCTCTCTCTCTCTCTCTCTCTCTCTCTCGACCTCTCGACTTACCTCTAACGGTTGAATATATCGGGTCGTTACATACGACCGAGTTCCTTCAGAGCCTGAGACAGGAGGGTAACTATAGCATAATGATGCTAAGGGGAATACCTCCCGCACAACCCTTCTTCCATGCGAACAAAGAATAGGGAGGGGCTACTCCCCTCTGTCGAGGGGAGTAACACACTGGTGAACAGGTAAGCCCCCAATTTCTTATTTGAGCAGGATGAAAATGAATCTTCCGCTAAAAGGCGGAAATATTCTTTGTTATTTTCAAGTCGCCCCCCCTTCCCCGTGCGCAGCTCCCGCACACTGTACCAACAGACTCGTTACTCCATCGTGAAATTCGACGTGACCGTCAGATCCGCAATGGTCTTGAACCTCCGACCAGTCCCCTTTCGCTCTCGATTTCATCGTGAATCGAGCGAGATCTTCATCTCTTCGCTCGGTCATTCCGCCATCTTCATGTATCACTTTTCTCGACCAACTTCTAACTTGCTAACCTTCGTACCGATCTGGCTTTACATTCGGGGTCGCCATGGACCAAACCCCCGTTTTAGGATCTTTTCCCGTCCATTTTCATTGAGAAACGAGCAGATTACTACACCTTTGTTGCGCTCTCCTCATGCTTTTTTCCCGTCGTCACCCTCTCGCTTGACTTTTTTCCTCACTAACTCTCACTACACCTTTTCTGACAGCGGCATCACGATCTCCTCGTCTGAAAACCTCCACACCCATCCTCTATTCGCTTGATTCCATGTAGGATCGTGTAAACAATTCACCCGTAGCCACGCCCGACTTGTTCTCCACCATTTCTACTACCTGGAGTGTTCCCAACGTGAATCTGCGCCAGGTTTATTTAGTCATCTTTACCATTACCTTCGGCTTTGCCCTCTCCTCCCCCGATCCGGCAACGCCTAATGCAGCGGTTTGCCCGAGGAATCCAGCGCGTAAGGGAAAACGTATGAGGGAATTGGCTACCAGACTGTTCGAATAGTCCTTCGCACCTACTCCACCCAGTCTGCTCGTCTTTGAGTCCTCCAACCCGATAACGTTCCGCTACGTTCTGCCGACAGCTCCAAGAGTTTTCTAAAAGAAGCTCCGCTATAAGGAATCGGTGAGTAACCGACTTTTGGTCAGCTCGTTGTTCTTAACTCCGAGTCCGACAACCAACCGTATGCAAAAGCCCAACTTCTTCCTGCTACCTAGTCTGTTCAGAAGCTCACCACCTCGAGGCCCAAGCAGACAGCCCTCCACACAGCCTGCCGATCGCTAGGCTGAGGGCACGGCCTTGTTGTAAGGCCTACGCGTGGGTCTAAGAAAAAACGGCCCCTGTGCAAATCTCGGGGGTAACATCACCATTCGATTGAGAATTTTGAAGACCGAAATGGAGAGAGAAGGTTTTTGTTTTTTTTTGTTTTTTTTTTTTGAATCACCCATCGGCTCGCATGCATATTGAACTTCTTGGTCCGTTTTCGAGACGGGCGAGGTCGGGGAATCTCGCCACCATCCCGAATATGCCGGAACCCGCCGGTCAAAACATAGGAGGCGTACGCTCAAGGCCCTTGAATCCGGCGTCGCGTTCGAGTAGAGGAACGTTGACGGAAAGGAAAAAAAAAAAAATAGAACAATTATTACGGAACAAGAAATCGCATGGCGAGGAGAAGGAAATTGCGGGGCTCATTAATACCGTCTTGGCCCCAACGCGCATTTCCGTGGACCGCAAAATCATAGGGATGGCCCCGTCGGGCCCTCGACCCATCGGTTCCCTTCATGTCGTTCCGATGCTCCTGCGCCATTATCTACTGGGCTCTCCCTAAATCTCTCAGTCGAAAGTCCGATACCGTAACCAATAGTGCAAGGCCCAAGGCTGGTTCTAGTACTCGAGGGCACCTATATAACCGGGTATTGCGCAACGCGTGTGGCGGACCTACCGGGTGATGCGCTCTGCCTGGGATAAAGATGGAGATGGGAGAATGACTCGGAGGGTGGACCAAGATGGCACAGCGCAGCTCCCACGCAGACTCTGGCGCACATACTCTAAACTGTGTGAATGTAGAATGATCCAAGATACAGACTCTGGTTGGGGTATACCCCAGCGGACTGACTTGACTGGACTGGACTGGTTGGTACCCACAGAGGTATCGGCCTGGACTGGACTACCCCGAATACAACACAGGCCTGTAAGAATAGGCCAAGGGGCTTGTCTCACACGCCAACCAGAGGTCCGCTACACGATCCTCAGCCTGTGATGGATCGCCTAGATACAAGCACGCTTCCGCCAAGAAGCGGAACTCTACCAAAGAAAAAGAAAACCCAAGTAGTCTAGGATGGGGAGAAAGCTCCATGTTGAGTCCATGCGATGCAACCTGGGATAGAAAATGTCACAAAAACAACAATGTCACAGTTAAAAGCCTAAGTGAAAGCAGAAGCAACTAACTAGTATACATGTCCTAGGAAAGTAGAAAGTAATGACAACTAAATCCTAGAATGTTAGAGGCAGTAGCCTCAGTCTGGAAACAGTTGACTAGTGTATAAGTCCTAAAAACAACAAAAAAAGAAACAACTAAATCCTAGAAATGTTAGAGACAGTAACCTCAGTCCGAGAGCAACAAAGCAACAACAAGACAATCATATGTCACAAGAGGTGTGTGTCGCAAACCACATGGTGGGATGGTCTCTGAGGGTGGCAAATGCAGCCTAGGGGTCAATAAGCTTCTAAGGACATCCACATATAATGGCAGGGAGACACATGTCATCAGGCTCAATAAGGGTAGGGAACCGTGAGGAAAAGAACCAATGACCCTAACAGATAGACCATCGGCGCGGGTAATGCTCGACTGAAGGGGCGACCGCTATGGAGGGTCGACCATGCATGAGAATAAGAGAGCCTAGTATATTGGGCGCACCTAGATGAAGCATGCAAGGCTGCCTAACTAGGGTGTGCGGGCCGGCAGAGGGTAGAAAAAGTGATGGGTAAGGGAATCATGCAAATGACTCCTAAAGTGAGGGAAGTCGGAGCTAGATCCGTAAGTTGGAAACCAGGGCAACGCTACGGTCTCGATGCCTATGCGTATATCAAGGGAGAGCCCAACTTAGAGGAACCCGGCGAAGGGGGACCATCATAAGACACAACCAGGGTATTGTACAGGGTAAGGTGGTAAGAGAGTGACGATGTCTGAAGTAGGCAGAGTTGATCATGATGAAGGCCTTAAAGCTGTCGATGACGTCCATGATGAGAAGTCTGGAATTTCGTCGAGGAAGAGTTGCAACGTCGACGAGATGAAATGGCAAAATTGGAATGGATGGAGTACTGAGAAGTCAAAGCCGTGGGAAGATAAGTCAGAGTCAATCGTCATATCGAGCATGACGACGACGAGTGTGTTGTGGACGCTCAGAAGCATCCGGCTGCTGCTGAAGGTGTGCCTCAAATGGAGCAGGCTCGACTTCAGTGCTCTCCTCAGCCGAGGGAGAAGGAAGTGGGCTGAGAAGGAGCAGTCAACCCAACAGGACGAGCACTGTCATAGGCACGCACCAAAATGCAAGCGTGCTGCAAGTGTTTGAGGGGCTCCTTAGTAGCCTCCTCGTCAGGGTAACCCTTCCAACGTACGAGATACTCGAAGTGAAGAGGGTTGTCATCTACTTGACGACCAATAATGTATGAAACGAGGAAATCCTCATGGTCGTCCACCATGATGGGTGGAGGGCGCTCGTATGGTCGTCCAATGAAACGCTCAGACGGTATGCGGTAGGGATGCAGTAACGAGACGTGGTAGACATCGTGCACACGAGCCTGGAGTAGGTAGTCGGGAAGCTTCACACGGAAGCTGACCGGGCTCGAAACCGTATCAGAACCGACGGCCTGGAAAATGAGGCATAGACCGAAGAAGCGATGCCGTCAACAAGCACATCATCACCGACTTTGAAAGGATGATTCATCCTCAATCAGTTTGCACGTGCGACTATGCGAGTCTGGGAAGTAGCTATGTGCTCATGCGCGGTCTTCATGATCGACGTCATGTGTGCAACCCAATCATCTAGCGCAGAATAACTCGTGTCGGGGTGCATCTGTGATGGTCGAAGGAAGTCCACGGGAACACGAGGGTGATAGCCGAGGTCGCAATAGTAAGGCGACATCCTCGTGGCAGGCGAGACTGCGTGGTTCTAGGTTATCTCCGCGTGGGCAAGATGGAGATCCCACTGCTGGCCGTTACGAACACTCTTTCGAAGAATATCTCCAGGAGTCTTGTTTGTGACCTCGGTCTGACCATCCGTCCGGGGTTGGTAAGACGAGGAGAAGCGGAGCTGGGTGTCGTACACCTCATGGAGTCGTCGTCATAATCGGTTGGTAAAGCGTTGGTCATGGACAGATATGATGCTCATAGATAGGCCGTGGTCATGCACGGCTCAGTCAAACACGATGTCGGCAACCTCACGTGCATTGATGGCATAGCGGCACGAAACAAAGAGTTCTCGCTTCGTGAAGTGGTCGACGACGACCAGAATAGCATCATGACCGGGGGGGGTAGGAGGACAAAGGGGACTGATAAAATCCATCGAGATGGACTGCCAACGACCCTCAGGGATAGGAAGAGGTTGGGTCAAACCATAAGACAGGTGGTTCGCAATGTTCACCTCCTGACAGATGGGACACTTTGCAATGTAGTCCTTCACAAAGTCCTTGCGCTTATGCCAGACGTACAGGCGGCTCACACGAGCCAACGTCTTGTGGAAGCCCACATGACCGGCGGCGGCCTGGTCATGGAACTCTGCTGCTGCCCCGACACGTAGTTGTCCAGTGGAGGGAACGCAAATGCAGGGCTCTCTGGTGCCCTGTGAACCGTGTCAGTACACAAGACCGTTGTCCCTGAGAGAGTCGTTCGGGACCGTCTTGCCACTCCGAAGGGTCGCATGGATGTCGCCATAATCAGGGCAGAGGCGATACTGAGTGCGAAACTCGTCGGTCACCGTGAGGTGGACGGTGGTGACCGAGATGGCAACGAGATGGATCTGCCCCAGATTATGGTCAGGGCACCGGGATAAGGCATTTGCGACCCCATTGGTCTCACCTTTTATGTGCTCAGTGGTGAAACTAAACTCGGATAGGTCGCGCCACCAGCGAGCCTGTCGAGGAGTAAGCTCCGGGTTTGTCAGAAAAGCCTGAACAACCGAGTTGTCAGTGCGCACCGTGAATAGTGCCCCTTGCAGGAAGTGACGTTAGTGACGAGTGGCATAAACTACTGCGAGAACCTCACGTTCATCAACACTGTTGTTTTTCTCATCGGGCAGGAGCTGACGGGAGTAGAAGGTTATCGGACAATCACATGAGCGAGATTCGACAGTGCCGTCATCGGCAATGGTAGGAGAATAGTCAAGAGAAGGCTTGTCAGTAGTTGGACGAGTAGGCATCAGGCGAGAAGCAGTGGTAGGGGTAGAGGGTGGGAAGTGAGGGATGTGAGGATGAGAGGAATCAGCATAAGAGGGGAAAACATGGGAAAGCACTGCTCCTATAGCAGAGTCTGACGCATCGGTCGTAAGGATAAAATGGCGATCAAAATCGGGTAGGTGAAGAACCGGTGCACATGTCACCGCCTTCTTGAGGGCGCAGAAGGTGTCCTTGTGGAGGGGTGTCCAAGTCCATGGCGGGTTCTTCCCGAGGAGGGTGGAGGTAAGGACGTAGGAATACCTAGCGTATCCCTGGATGAAATTACTATAGTAGTTAGTGAGGCCTAGGAAGCTGCGAAGCTGCTTGGCGGATGTGGGGACGGGCCACTCCACAATAGCAGTGATCTTTGCGTCGTTCATGTGGAGACTCTGGTCAGACACGTAGTGTGCTAGGAAGTTCACTTTGCGCTGGGCAAAGCGGCACTTACTGAGCTTGACATAGAAGTCATGCTTGCGTAAGCGTTGTAGGACATCACGGAGGTGTCTGAGATGGTCTTCTAAGGTACGACTGTAGAACAGGATGTCATTCAGATATACAAGAACGTACTCTTCAAGGATGTCCCTGAAGATATCGTTCATCGCCCTCTAGAAGGTGGTGGGTGCATTGGTGAGGCCGGATGGCATCACTGTGAGCTTGTAGTGGCCGAAGTGCGACCGAAAGGCGGTCTTCGGCTGGTCCTCTGCAGCGACGCGGATCTGATAGTAACCGCTACAAAGATCAATCTTCGTAAAGAAGCGGTGGCCTGCTAGGCGGTCGAACAGCTCGTCGGCACTAGGCATGGAGTAGTTATTCTTAACCATGTAGCGGTTAAGGCCGCGATAATCGATGCAGAGATTGAGAGTTTCATCCGCTTTGCGAGTAAAGAGGATGGGTGCACCACATTGAAAGTTGTTGGGTTTAATAAAACCCGGTCTCCGGAGCTCCTCAAGTTGACGCTTGAGTTAGGTGGCCTCGGGGATCGAGAGTCTGTAGGGTGTCTGATGGTGAACACGATAGTCAGGCACAAGCTGGATGGAATGCTCGACGTCGCGCATCTGTGGAATGTCGGCGTACGAGAACAACGATGGGAAAACGTCGTGGTACTCTCGAATGAGGACACGAACCGTGGGCTCCAGGTCGGCCGTATAGCGTGCGAGTTCCTCAGCGTCAGCGTCGGCGCGAGACGAAGGGGTGGACTCGACGGACGATGGAATGAGGGAAGTAGAGATGGAAGTCATGGAGATAAAAGGAAGATCTGGCTCCAGGGAGATAAGCTTGGCGTCTGGACAGGGTGGATCATAGTGCAAGAGATCCGTAACATTGTCGGGCGGATCAAGCCTTACGCCGCTCTTTACTTCCTTTGAAAAGTCTACATTTGAGGGTCGGATTTCGCACGGTGGCCTGTTCTGACTATTTTCACCTTCTGGATCGAGCTAATGAGAGACGGTTGGTTGGTAGGGGATGGACGACACGAGAAAAATCAAGCTTGGGCGAGACTATGACAAAGTATAGGCCAAGGACGGTGATTTTTCCAAGGCTGGACGGTAACCAGAAAATTTATAATTTCAATAAAGACAGGCAATTCTAATGCTAAATGGCAGTTCACTGATCCGGGGGCCGAACTCGCGATCGTCCTTGAATCATAATTATGATATAAAGGTATCTCAAGAAGTTGCCCAAGGCCTCCCGTTGAAGTGGGATGAGTCTCTGAGTTCCTCGGTTGGGACTCAGATTTTGAGAGGCTGGAGGCTCGGGACCAGGCGGCTCCATTTTCGGACAGCGAGGCCTGCTTCGTGGACTTGCGCCTGTTCGGTGGATGAGGCAGGCTTGGGCATCGGCTCAGAGGTAGGGATGGTACTGGGGTGCTGCAATCTTCTCAGTGTCGCGCCCGACACTTGGTGGGACCGATGGACTGGAGGTTGATGCTGCTTGGCCCAGCAAAGTACTAAAGTTGAACTGGGCCCGTTCTTGGGGGGAGCCCAGAGAAGTGTACCGGAGGAATTGGCACACAGGGTGTGCTAGCTCTTTCCCGACCACTCACCTGCGCACGTAGGAGTGAAGGTGGACATTCGTGCAAGGGAACGACCATCGCACACACGAGAAGGCCAATCAATGGGTCAATGACGGGATTGGGGACTTGCGCACTAACTGGCGCACTGAAGTGTACTTGACACACATGGTCGTAGCGACGAATGGGGACAATCGTGCACCAAAACGTTTGCTCATATGGGAAGTTCGATCAAATGGGGAAGGAAGGACCCGAGACACGTGCGCACGCTAACGCACATGAGAATGTTGATTTGGGCACACCCATCCTTATTTCAAGGTTAATCGAATCTACCTACGTGCGAGCTGGTCAAAGTATTAGGTAGCGACAACCTGATCAAGGAGTGATCTTGCTACACATTTCCACACTTGAAAAAAAACGTTTCCTTAAAAATGACAATCTGCTGAGAACTAACCAGCACGCGATTCTTCTAAATGTGCACGGGCAAAGGGACCCCTTGAAGCTTTCCATTATAGAAGGTGGCATTATCCACTCATGGCGATGATATCAACGAACGATCAGGTGGTCACGAACAATGATTAGATCACTGGACAAACGACAAATCACATCCCCTGATCCAAGTTACGAGAGCGATCCACTTGTGGGACTAGCGCTGGCGTAACAACATGTTGGCATCGTGAGGTGGGAAAGGCGCACAAAGCAAAGGGAGCAACACACAGGTGAACTAGGCAGACGTGCCAGGTCGTAAAGCCACGCGCGAGTGACGGGAGAATTGCACGCAAAAAAAAAAAAAGAGTTGCAGTGCACCTCCCACTCTCGAAGTGTTGATTGCTGAATGTTGGCAGGTGAGCGCAGGCATGTTGACACTGGCAGTCTCTAGGACGCAGCGAACTGTAATTACCGCCAAATTCATTCGTTTATTAGCAAAACTCGTCGGGCGATTGCTCATGCTGTGTGTTGATGCAAGGACGAGCATCATAGCAACGCACGTGTCATCTTCGGGACGAGGCGCGCACTGCCACATGAAGCACCATCTCTCTGTTGCCACCTCAGATTGCCAGCTGGCAGTCTTGGCGTTGGCATGGTGGGGACCACGCTGCCCAGTCTTCAGATTACAAAGCTTGCTGACGTGGTTGGGGCGCGGTTGTTAGTCGGGGTTTTGGCGGGAATGAGGATTGCTTTTTGGATTGACGAATGACAGTCTGAAACGTGGCAGCAGCTACCCTAGCGGATATCAAAGTTGCCCAGCTGGAAAGGGGATCCGTGTGGGAAAGCACAAGTTGTGAGGAGGAAAACTGTTGCGCGCACGCGCGCGCGCGCGCGCGCGCGAGAGAGAGAGAGAGAGAGAGAGAGAGAGAGAGTGAAGAGAATATATGCACCTTTCGATGTTCTTGCTAAAGGTTCATTCATGTTTCCTCAACTGGTGAATAAATGGGCAGGCCTGCAGCACACTGATGAGAAAGGATATGGTGATGCATTTTTTCGTGATCTAGGAACAGGTTCATTCTCATTTCACCAATCTGGTGAGTGACGCACGACCCAGCAGGATGCGGAAGGTAAAAATAAGGCAGTGTATTTGCCCATTGTTCTTGTTGAAGATTCATTTTAATTTATATCTTTACTTTTATTTTCTTTCCCCTTCCTCTGAAGAGCAATCGGGCGAACAGTGGTGCACTCAGCGCTTGTGCTAGCCCACCAGACATAAAGAGGATCTCCCTATGTGCTAGTAAGCTATAAGAACGATAGAAGAGAGGGGAGAGGTAGATAGGAGAAACAAATACTCTTTCCTGTTCGAAGGGGGGAAAGAGTGAGATTCCGAAAGAAGAAAATACAGAATAGAAAGATCCCGAACCAAGCCTGCAGGAGCTCGGTGAGGAGTCGCAAATTACACCACTGTTTAGATCAAAGTTTTCCGATTTTCCAGTGCGAAAAGAATAAAATTTTGTATCTGCAACTAGGTTTTCGACGAATTCCAAAGATGCCCTCAACGGAGAACAGACTACGAATCCTTGTACAAGAAGCACACAGCTTCACCCAAAGTTATTTCCTCTTTTGAAAATTCAAACATTACATGTTCCAGGGTCGTCAGATATGAAAAGTTAAATGCTAGAAGATCACAACAAAGAAGTGAGGGTGTACGAGAATGGTGCAAGCAGGATCATACACCTAGAAAAACTTTGTACTCAACAATTAACAGGGTTCGATCTCAGTGTTAAGCATCTCTGTAGAGGTTAGTTGCCTTTGAGTGATTTCGACGTGCGGCAACATGTAGAAGCTGCAGAACTAGTGAAATCAATTCTGACAGACTTGTTACAAAATACGAACGCATTCACAGACTAAGTTGTTGGTATTGAAAATCTGTTGATTTAGTCAGCGGACAACACTGGACACTCCTTAGATCTCAGTTGTGCTCACTTAATTGCTAACTCAGAAAGCAACTAGGTGGCAGGTATCTGATCAGTTGTTTTGTCACGGACTAGGGGGACATACTCCGGGTTCACAAGCAAGCTTAGAGAACAGTACTCTGTTGTTCTTTGGGAACTAAGGGGATAGTAGTGAGCTATTCTCTGAAAACTCAGGTAGTGACACTCAACGATTCTCGGTAACCTCAGGGAGTTGATACAACAAATACCCAGTAGTCGACTGAACAATCCGTAGACTCAGATAGTGAAGACTGAGCAGTTAGTGAACTGGATTGACTTTGTGGCAAACTGCAGTTTCAAGATTTAGGTCTGCAACTAAGACAGACAAAAGACTTAAGATGACACAGATTACAACCATCATCCAGACTCATCGGAGTTCGAGCTCCACTATCATGCGATCTCTGGCCAGTGGCAGGGGAAACAAGAGGAGATTTGTTGGCACTCAAACAAAAACCAGTCCTAGTTCAGTCAACTTTGTATGTGACCAGACAAACTTTGATGTGATGGAATTGATTGTCACAAAATGACAGTCTCAACAACCCTGTCCATTTTGTCTCGTACTTCATCATTCCTTGATTCCTCATCCCAATTTGTCAGTATTAACCTTGATGATGCAGGTTACAAGAGCTCGGAACTAGCCCTCCCGCGGGTGACAGACACAGGGTGGATATAGGGTTAGATCCGGATGTCAGCAGACCCCTTCTACCGGTCGACAACGTTCATCGTAAAGAAGGTGACGTCGCCCTATCAAATGAAGTAGGCGAACTGCCGAGGCGAGGTGAAGGTGATAGTGAGAGATGGTGTGGGCACGGAAGGCTCCGGGGGAGGAGCGTGGCGTCGCAGTGGTACCTATGAAAGGTACGCAATACGTTTGTCCACACTTCGTTCTGAGAACGAGAGTGTTGGTTGGCCAATCAGCCTCGGTGCTACGAAACCTACGAGACCACGGAGTACCGAGAATGAAATCGTATCCCGTCTCCATCACATTGAAATGTGCAGAGGAGCGGTGGCGACGAGACGTCGGGGAACGATCAGTCGGTTCCAGAGTGAGGAAGAAAAGGAGGTCGGTGACCCTCGGATCGAAGAAGTGTTGGGTCTTGTAATCTCCGAGGGTGACTGAGATGGGATTCGGAGACCCTGTCGTGGGTAAGCGTGCTTCCTTTACCACATGGGGGTGAATGAAGTCGTCCTGAGAACCAGAATCCCACAACGCTAAGTACACCCTCGTGGAGGTCCCGAGTCATACTGGAATGATCGGGAGGGTGCGATCAGGATCATAGAGGATGGCGAGAAGGCGATGTACTGCAGCGACATGGAGGGTGAGTCGCTCCAGACGAGCCTGGAGCATGCTCAAGTCCAGAAGTGAGGACGCAACGTCCTCGCGAGTCGCAAGCTGCTCACTGCAGCGTGTTGAGCGAATGGCTCGACGCGTCGGTAGTCGTGGAGAGGTAGGAGGGAAGACGGTGGTCTGAAGAGACGCAGACGGTACTGCGACAGAGGGCTGAGTCCAACCTGTCGGGTCTTGCGATACCTCAACTCTAGTAGAGAGAGGGGCAAACCTCGACGGTCATGTCGGGAAGCCAACTACTGTGGAGGGCGCAGGTGTACACTGCACCGTGGCTAGGAGGCACCGGGAGGGACTGAGCATGACGCTGGCTAGAAAGCTTAGCGTAGTGGTGGTCGAGGGCGGCGGTGTAAGAGCACCACGAGGAGGTATGACCGTCCTGGCGGCAACACAAACACCCACGCTGGCCCAAAATGGTCGCGCGCTCCTCAGCGGAAAGGACACCGCGAGGAGGGACAAAGCCCTGAGGGAGGTCCTGCTCAGGGACCTCGGGGGGCGACGCGCGAGTGTGACTTGAGCAGCTACGTGCCCACGAGAGGGTGGAGAGGGAAAACTGGAGGTGTTCGGCTATAGGGAGGGTAGAGTCTTCCATATGGTCGTGGACGGCCTCGCAGAGGTCGAGGTCGTCGCTATGGTCACCCTCAGGCGACAGCGGAGCAACAGTGTCCTGCTCACCATACTCGAGCGCACTGACGCGACATGAGAAGCGGTGGCCCTGCTGCACGGAACGGCGGGGCCGACCGTGGAAAGGGGAACGACATTGGGAAATGTCGTGAGAGAAGGAGGGTGCGTAACCAGTACGTTGAGGCTGGGAGGAGGAAGCGGGGTGTAGATGGGTCCGCATCCATGGGTACAGGCGGCCTCGTAGGCCTGCGGGGCCGATGTGAAGTCATACCGCCATAACTCATAGCGGTACTCAAGGGGAAGGTTGGCCAAGAAGCGATCAATAAGGGCAGCCTCAGGGAGGAATGCCACATCACAAATGAGGCGGGCATCCTGAAAGACCTGGATATGGGGGTCCAGGCCGGCAGCGCCACCAGATCCGAACCAGCGTGTACTGATGACACGCTCGAAGGTGCCAGTCACGTCATGTCGGGTTCCAAAGTGATCCTCGAGGAACACCTGAAAATCCATGAAGGTCGGGGTCCAACCCTCAAGAGGGGAGTGAGTGCAGAAATCCTCTGAGGCGTTGAAAGGACTGTCACGCTTGCGCATGGAGAGGTGAGTCACCCACTGGTCAGGTGGGACGCCCATGAGCTGGGGCGTGCAGGGGGCAGATTACAGCCACCGAGACTCGCGTATCCATGTACCGTCATACAAGGCAATGTTCGTCAAGCGGACAAGTGGTGCGCTATTGTTTTGGCGAAGAGGAGATCGAGGAGCAGAGGCTTGCGCTATGACCGAGTAAGTCGGCGCAGGTCCTGGGGAAGGGGGCGCAACTGACTGTATGCCCGGGCAGCATGGTGGAGCGTCGGGGGAAACAGCGGCAGATTGCGCAGGAGCTGCAGTAGGAGAGGTCGCAGCAACCGATGGAGTAGGAAGGAGATAGGATGGGGGTGGAGGGGGTGTAGGGCGAGGGAAGTGAGCCTGCGTGGAAGGAAAAGTAGAGAAAGAAGGGGGTGCGCCCGAAGGCGCAGCCACCTGTGATGGTAGGGGTGGTTGAAGGCGTACGAGGGCGAGGTCAGCCCGGATTTGGGCAAGCTCGGTCTCAAGATGGAGGACATAGATCGAGTGAGGAGTAGTAAGAGGAAGACTGGGAGAAGTAGATGCACAAGCGGCGCGGGGCATCCCATAAGGGGGAGAGCCAGGTGGTGCTGCAGTCGTGTGAAGGGGAGGGAGAAGCGGGGCACTCGTAAAAATTGAGACCACGGCCGGGGCTGTGGCCTCGTGGCCGTAGTGACTGGAATCTGGGCGGGTGCGCCTGTAGAGTGAGAAAAGGCCTGGCCCGTGGCGACCGTCGCACTAGGGGTGTGGACGGTCACCAACATGGTCGGGTCGGGTCGGGATCAGCGGAGGAGGAAGCTCCACCTTAGCCACCACGTCGGAAGACAGGGGACCCGGACTGGGACCAAGGAGAGGAGAGAGAGTTAGGAGAGGAAAGATAGGCAGCATCCTGGAGGCGAGGAGGGTGTGGAGATCCCCTTGGGACTAATGGCCCTGGTCCGCTGACACGGGTGTGGAGCCCTGTGCCGAGGTCGTCGCCACATCAACGACTTGTGATACGCCGTCAGCCATGGGGAGGTGATGGGCTGGCCTGAAGGGGGCTGGAGGAGGTCCGCGTGAGCGAAGGGCGTAGGGGGGGGTCAGCGATAGAAAGCGACGGGCGGCGCTAGTGAGTCGAGCGCGGACGCCGTCAAAAGGGGAAGGGTGGTTCGGGTCCAGGGTGCCCGAATGGGAAGGGGAAGTAGGGAGAAAGGGTGATGGGAGAGTAGGGGGGTTAGGAAAACCCTAAACCCTAGAAAAAACCTAAGAAAACCCTAACCTGAGTTTAAGTGGTTAGGGTAGGGTATCGGTGACCTAATCAAGAAAAGAAAATAGCAACCATGGATGAAAGGGGTAGAGAAAAATAAATAAACAATGAAATTAAAAAATAATAATAATAATTATTATTATTATTAAAATAATTAAAGAAATAAATAAACAAAATGTGAAGAGAGAAAGAATTATTTACTTTTTTGGAGTTTTTGGCAGCATTTCCATACCCCCCATGGGGTCAAGAATGTGCCAAGAGGAAGGAGAGACCAAGATTAGCACACAAAGGTTTCAAAATGTCACAAATTATAAATTTCAGTAAATAAATAATAAATAAATGAGGAGGTGGAGAGTGAAGAGAGATTAAGTGTTGAATTTTTCAAAAATTTTGGCAGCATTTCGTAACCCCCATGGGGTCGAAGTGTGTCGGCAAGAATATGACTAAGTAAGATGTAAAGAGTTGGGAGAAAATAGAAAATTTCGGCAGCACTTCGTTACCCCCACTGGGTCAAAATGTGCATCAAGAGCGAAAGTAACTAAGTCCTGCCAAATCTAAAGATGCAGCAGAAAAAATTCAAAATTTCAGAAAAAAAAAAAAAAAAAAAAAAAAAAAAAAAAAAAAAAAAGGAAAAAAAAAAAAAAAAAAAAATAAAATTTTAAAAAAAAAAAAAAAAAAAAAAAAAAAAAAAAAAAAAAAAAAAAAAAAAAAAAAACAGAAAACAAATTGAAGTTGGGGGGGGGAGGGGATGAAAAAATGAGGAAGGAAGAGAATTAGGTGAGAAAGAGAAAAGATGGAAGTGGAAGGTGGGGGGATGATGGGGTTGTAGTTGGGGGAGAGGAGGGTGAGAGAATAAGAGAGAAAGGGATGAGAAAGATTGAGAGGAGTAGAAGAGATTAATAGAAAATGGTGAGTGGGGAAGGGAAGAGAGAAAGGATGGTGGAAGATGAGTGAAAAGGGAGGTAGGAGGAGAGAGGCGTGGTAAAGTTAAAAAAAATGATTAGATAGTGGAGGGGGTAGGAGAGAGAGAGAGGAGGGTGCGGGAGTAGGTTAGTGGGAAGTGATGATACCAAGCTCTTGGTTGGCYAAGAGCAACAAGATCACCAAGATCTTGGCCTTCAAGATGTTGACAGTTTGCTGCTGCAGCAAAAATGATCTTGGAGTAATCAAAGGCTGGCTGAGATTTTGATCAGCCACCCTGGCTGGCTGGCGCGCAGCCCCCTAGCCAGAGGGGTCTTCACTGCTGGCAAACTGTTGGTGCAGCGGTACAAAAAAATAATGGTCAGCATCATCATCAGCAATTGGGCGTGCTGAGATCTTGATCATCCACCCAGATTAGCCTGTACTGCAGGGGTCTTTAGCTCCACAACAAGCTGCCATGTGGCACTGTAGATGACCACATGCGCAGGCAGCTGCAGCCACGGGGGAAGGGGGGAGGGGGAGAGGAGCAAATAGCAGCCTGGCCGTTTCTGCCCTACTGGCCGTTGCTTGCTGCTCGCCGCCGGGGGGAGGGGGGAGGGGGAGAGGAGTAAATAGCAGTCTGGCCGTTGCTGCCCTACTGGTCGCTACTTGCTGCTCGCCGTCGGGGGAAGGGGGGCGGAGGGGGAGTAAATAGCTGGCACGACACTTCAATACTAGCGTGCCACACTACAGAGCCATACACACATTGTGGCCAGTATGTTATGGCAGCAGCTACGCATGCGCATGACCAGCAGCTGCCCAAGTTCAAAACCTGGCAGCAACATGCATCCCGGATCTTGATATAACTAATCCGGAGCGAGGCAGGGCGGGGCACCGTGGACACATGATGCGTATGTGTGCGTGTGCTTGTGCGGCGGCCTTGGCCTTGCATAGTAATCATTGTCTTTTTTTTCTCGCCACGTGTCACTTCTTCCCTGCTGCACATTTCGTCACGTTTTCCCACAGTTTTTCGTTGGGAACGCCCGAAAAACAGCCAAAAAAAACGGTGTCGGGTTTTGCAGTATTCCCTGCTATGCGGTGTGGTGGATGAGAGCAGGGAACGTTCCCGATCCGATACCTGTGTAGCGAACCCACCACGTGAGGTGTTCCACCTGAGATAAAGATGGAGATGGAGGATGAAGGTGGAGCAAAATGACACAACGCAGCTCCCACACAGACTCCAGCACACGAACTCCAAAATGTAAGAATGTAGAAATTGAATGATCCAAAATACAGACTTTGGTTGGGGTATACCCCAGCAGACTGACTGGACTGGACTAGACTGGTTGTCACCGACAAAGGTTCCGGCCTGGACTGAGTTACCCCGAATACAACACAGGCCCGTGAGAACAGGCTAAGGGGTTGGTCTCCAAGGTCAACCAGAGGACCGCTACAACATGCGAATCTTACTAAAATGCTTTGAAGCCACATTATCGTCGATGTAGTCCTCCGTACATATGCACATGCCGCACTCAAACATTCCAATCATCAAACAAGTTTTTAAACCTGGTTTAATCGGAACTGAAAATTTTGGTCGGCAGCCATGTCGGCTATTCACTCATTAAATTAAGAACAAAGATCACACGCGTCTTAAGTTTGCGTTCTCACACACTCTTCATTTCTAGTCAACCAATCAGCCAGCGTACTCAACACACAAAAACTTATTTTCTGTCACTTGCCAAAAAACAGGGCGGATACCCTTGTAAGGGTATTCGCGCCGACAACCTACCGGACCATATTAAGCGACGTCCCCATCGCTCCTCAAAATCAAAAGGCTATCAGTTCATCCATAATCCAAAATGTTGACGAGAAAGGAACCAATCCGATTAGCCGATAGACTCCGGTTCAAGGCCTCCATCAATCCATGCCAAACACAACTATATGTTGTCAGGAGTCTAATCTGGGTCTTCATTATCCTGACACTAGGATACCGGTGTACTAGGCATACGTACTACAACATAAGTTTCAGCGGCCTTCTCAACTGTCCTCTCCCCTTTGTCCTAGACAAACGTCGGCTTTTCATTAAATGTTTCATTTAGTCTCTACCCTGCAAGCAGGCCATGACTAGGGATCGGGCCCTAACCAAGACCTTTGAAGGCACTTTTGCCTCCCTCCGATAATTCTCACAATCAGGTATGTATATACATATACATAAATATTATCTTAGACTTCTCCTGGTGTCTAGTACAGGAAGGTCAGGATTCCATCTTAGTCCACCATAGTGTGGGCGATCAAGTCAGATCTACGGCCCACCGCGTTGTTATTTTAGCGGTAGTGCCCTCGCTGGTTACGCAATGATAGACTTTCCTCTGATAAGCATTCAATCAAGGCTACCAAAAAGACTCAATTGACTCGACTCTTATCCCGACGACATCCCGCAGGAGTAAAACCCTCCTAGGCGGCCACACCTTTTAAGTCTTTACTCCCTTGGTAAGACGTGGGTCCTCTGTTCAGGTTATGCCGATCAGCAACCAACACTGAGGGTTGCGCCTAAGTGATGTCAGTTTAACCCCTAGTTGGGTCTCTCATATATGCCTTAAGATCAACAACAAGTGGTTGAACAGTGTGTCGCAACAATACAGTTCTATTGCGGGACTACTTAAAGGTTTGTCACACATAAAGACATTTATCAGTCCTCTGTAGGACAACACAAAGAACACGGCATCCTCTTCACATTCAGAAAGCAGAATCACCGCCAGATTCACAAGGTTGTGGTCTTCCAACTTGATCAGATCAAGAAGATCACACATCTCAACGACATCTCTCAAATGAACCATTTTTACGACATTTTGAACTCCACCAATGACCCCAAACAAAATTTTGGTCCTTCTCGTCAATCTTTATCATTCAAAATCAGTTTTCCATACCATTAAATTTTTTAACCACCTCTCAATCGAAGGAGGTCTCACTTATTAGGTCTCACAGTCATCCCTCTCACTCTAGGATGAACTTTCACACAACATTTTTAAAACATCTTCTACTGAAGATGGGTCTCCAAATTAACAAAAGACGACCTTCCCACTTGAAGGCGTCTCAACCATACAACAACTCAACACTGAGCGACCAACTTGTGGGTCCTCGTCACAACTCAACAATAAATACTAAGCATTGCAAGCGTTCGAGTCTCAAAAGATTCGTAAATCTGTTAAGACTCTCACATTCCTTCACAGAAACAGACTGCACTTCCCCTCCATATACTCGGCCCTATCGTCCCCCATGGGCAGGCCGCACGAGTATACCGAAGAGTAGGCAGTTCACATACAAATACATTCATAAATCACAAAACAAAAAGCACACGAGATGTCTCTCATACATCTCTCACATAGAACCATCATTCATCAAGATAATACCAAACATGTGAGAGTGGTTGTAATCGTCATATACAAGGAATAGTCTCAATAAAATCTCAACTCGATATATACTGAAGGATATGATGTCCCATCCGAAACACAGTAGTGGTCCAAAGCTCATATACTCGGTCAAACTGAGCAAAAGTCACTCAAAAAGCGGTACAAAGGTAATCATACTTTTAAAAGAAATACCCAAAATAAAATAACATGACCCTCAAAAGTCGAAAGAAAAATAGCCTCAGTGTACGTACATCGCACAATTGAATCCTAGCCCTCAAATCACTAATGAATTCCTCAATGGTAGTCATACGCTTTGAATCTTTTTTTTGTACAGCTAAACAGTGTAGGTACCAAAATATGAAAAATAAACAACCAAAGAAAAGCAAGTCCCTAACTCTCATATGTAGATTATTAACTCAGTCTCAACTACTGCAATGATTAACAACATATAGGCGAACCAGCCCCTACTTACTCATTTTCTTCTGGTTTTACCTGTATAACCGAGCTCCGCCCCCATCAACAGACCGCTCCACTACTCTACCTTGCCTATCGAACACCGGTCCGCCTTTCTCAGTGACTTTCCTCGTTGCCTTGTCTTTCAAAAATTTCGGACACTGCAAGGCCCAATGCTCCCCATTCTTGCAAAAGAAGCAGGATAAGTCACGTGGTCTTCGACCTCTCTTCTTTTTCTTTTGAGATCCTGGCGATGAAGGTGCCTCGCTAATCTCTTTGACCGCCTCATGACATTGGGGCATGTTCATAGGCTCCTCAAACCTTGCTTCCAATGTTTGAGTACTCGGCTTCACATGCACTCTAACTCCCTGTGGTTTGTACTCAGATGTGTCCAACCTCTACGCTTTGCCCTTATACATACCCTCCATCGCAGTTACTATCTCCTCCTCGTGAGATGTCTCCACCCTCTGCTCGGGCGTAGGCGTACTCACTCCTTCCTGCATAGTGTCGAACGCCCCGAGGAGCATATCCATAGATCCCTCATTTGACCCAGCGTAGGCTCGCTGGCAGTTGTTTGTGGTCTATCTTCGGTCTGTACTGGCAATGACTCTGACGCCGGCTCTGAAGAAGCTGTAGGTTGGGTGGCAAGCTGTGTAGGCGCGTTAAACTCAAAGATCTTATTCTTTGCCTCCCTTTTCGCTGTTGCTTCCTTTGGCTCCATGATGACCTTCCCAATAGATGGCTCAAGGAAAGGACCTGCCAAAGATGGTTGTCCAAATAGACTGTCTCCCTCTGGATGCCATAGCGACAACTCTCAGTCCAATCTACCTCATTTTTGTTGAGGCCGACATCCATATGAACTTTGTAACTACTCTGATGCATTTGTTGAGTGCGGCAATGCACATTGTTGTGTATCATCGTATCTATTATTGTGCGGCGCTGAGACGTTGTACACGCCATCATATTTTATTGTATTCTTGTTTGTTACCTTCGGAGAGCATCCAGTTGTGCGTATGGTTGTGCACATTGTTGTAAGGCGATGTAGTTCGTTGTACACCACTGCATACTGTTGTGATTCACTACGCCTTGTGGACCTGTCATTTGACATTACTACTCTGTTTGGCTACTACGAGCAATTGTTATGCGTGCTGCTTTTGGCCCAGTGCTGTTGAGTTTGCTGGCATTCTGAATAAAGCACGTGAGTGGGCTCTATTCAAACACACCCTTTCTAGGCTGCGTAGTTACGGTCTGGTAGAGGGGGTCATTGTTGCGATGCGGAGGTTCATCTGGGGGTTGGTGCTTTGCGTTCTGGCCATAATCGGATTATCTCTGCTGCGTCATTGACCATCATTGCAGGACCCTCAGACAATTGAAGACAACAAGGTCATCTCACGCGAGTCTGAGAGCACCCCTCTTGTATCTGAGAGAATTGATGACCTCTACTTCTGCCCTTCTTACTCTAAGTCCAGTCTGATTGGTTTGGAGAGGAAGGCGGAAGGCGGGATTGGAAATCCGTAAGCCATGTCAATACGTCTGTGTGAGAGGTTTGCCCCACCGACTGTAGAAGCTCTGTCGGAGCCCTGACGGGGTTCTGGAGGCAGGGAACATTCAGGTATACGATCGATTTACGTATGTGATACCATCCTTTAAAACTATACTACCCACTATGTGCGTGAAGGTATGACTAAGAAAACTTATTACTTTTATTTGTGTTAATTTCAGAACTTTATTTGAAAGGTAAATTATCAAGTATGTGTGAGGAATTCAAATTACTTGTATCAATTCAGACAAAATGAATCGGGGGAAGGCGAGAGGAAGGTTTGTTTTGCTTGTGTCTAACAAGGTCAACCAGAGGTTGAGTCCATTCCGAGTGCATGAGCTCGGTGCTATGTTCCGTTTTCGTATGTTGGGATGCCTGCTTGACTTTCAGAAGTTGGGACACTCCATAAGTTAGATGGTCCGGTCTCATGTTTTTCTTGGGGTTTCTAAAGGGAGGATGGAGCCCATAAGCTGGGTACTCATAATCATCATTGTTACTTTTTTTTGTTGAACAGAGTTGCGCATATTCTGAGTGCGTATGTCCAGTTCTATGTTTATTTTATGAGGGGGACACACAGAGAGGTTCGTCACATCATAAGTTGGTGTGACCAAGTCATGAGCTTTTAACATAAATCGAACAAAAGTATAAAATATGATATAATTATTTATGCAATATATCAATGGCAGGCTAGGCGCCATAAGTTGAGAGATTTAGCCATATAAGCCAGTAGAAGACAAAGCAGAAAGAAAAAAAAAAATTCTGAGTATAAAATTAAAAGGTAACCTGAATAAGCTGGACTCATTCATAAGTTAGATAGTCAGTCGAAAAATAATATAAAACTTGGGTATTTTTCTAGACATACTAAGTGAGGCTTGGTTGGGAATCTCCATAAGTTGGACTGACATGACCATCGACCGGAAGAGAGAATGAAGGTGACTTTGAGAGGTGAATAAGTGATTTTTCACCGAAACTGTCATATTTCCCTGAATTTTTACTATTTTCTCAGTTTTTCTTTTTACCTGTTATATATGTGCTTTAGGGTATATCTGTATTCAGTTTCGCTGTATTTGAAGCAGGAACAAAAAACTTAGCAAAAAACCCAGACTCGAAAAAAATTTTGGCGAACTCCGAAAGCTACTCCGAATAGGGATTTATAGTGCTCTTGAGTTTGATTTTTTCATTTTTTTTTGCCTGATTTTTTTTTTAATGTTTGTATTATGACCCTGCATAGTTTGTTCGCAAAAGTTTCGACAACATTGCTTGTAGCAACGTGGCGAAAAACCCCAAATTTTTGGCATTCCATTAAGTAACCTTAACTACCCATAAGTTGGGTAGCCAGGTTCTACATTATATGTCATTGTTTCGGTTGACTAGCCAAACTATAAGTTGGTGTGTTTCAGTAAGATATATTTCGTCATTTGTCAAGGCAGAGGCTAAACACCTTATAAATTGATGTGACTAAGTTATTTGTGTTTGCCGAATGTTTAGGCTTTCTAACCTCATCATAAGTTCGTGTGGCCTGGTCATAGGCCTTATGTCAATCGTCTAGGCAGAAGTTGGTCACACCATAAGTTGGTGTGGCATAGTCATATGCCTTACATTTACTTGTTCTATCAAGCTAGGGCATCATAAGTTGGTGTAGCCTAGCCATATAAATTGTCATGTTCGTCATACCAATAAGTTGGGTTGTCTGATCTTATGTGTAGGTAAGAAAGGGTAAAAGGGTAATAACAAGGGATTTTAATGAGCTATGTGATATGAAAAGGAACCTGGGGTTGGCGAAGGACGTTATTGTGCTCACTTGTATGTGCTTTTGGGTTTATCTTTGGGGATATTCTTTAAAATTGAATTGGTCAGTCGCTTTAGATGTTCGCTGAGTGTTGGAGTTATAGATAAGGGATGTTTGAGATAAGATAGGACTGACCTTACTAAAGGTAAGGACTGTCGTTTTTCTGCGAACATAACCCATATGTGTTGTTAACGAATACAACATATACTGTGCGTTGTATTCGCTTATAACGCATATGCATTATGCAACAAAAAAAAATTCACAGAATTAAATATCATTTTATAGTAAAATTACATACAAAATTTTAAATTTTAATTCCATCTTAAAAAATGATATTCCACGTCTTACTTGAAAACTTTCCTTCCAAGAATGGGGTATCCCTTCTGATTTGAATTGCGTGCTAGAGATCGAATGAAAGTCTGGATGAGTTCCTGAAATATTTTAATTGGAATGTCATTCTATAAAATAATTTTCAATCATACATAGGTTAATCTAATCTAAATTATATGATTTTTTTTGCAGTATAATGAAATTTTAACTAATACATTTTCTAAACTCGTTCATACTTTCATTATATCTTCAACAAATAGATGTAGTTGGAAGCGAAAACTTATTTTTTTATGGGAACTAATAAAATAAAACGAAAAATTTTAGAATTTGACGAATATTGAAATGTTAATTTTTAAATATGAAGAATTTTTTTTAATGGAATGTTTTTTTCAACTTTTATTTCTTACGAGAATTTTTCTGTTGTATTCGAGTAAACGAGACCAACTTTGTCTGCATAAAAAGGTCGGGTTTTGGCTGAGTAGGCTCAATTTTGGACCATGGTTGGGGGCCTCAGAGACTTGGCAAAAAGGTAAAAGTAAAGTAGCGATATACCTTTCCCTGTTCTGGGTTGAGTTTCAGTTTTTCCTCTACTTGGCCCCTTGCTCCACTCTTCAATAAATGTGCAAAATGTGAATGAATATTCCGCTAAAACATGGACAAATACAACCTTTTTTTTGTCTTGGTGACCATGGTACTGTAGTGAGTGACTTTCTTATTTTTCCACTTTCTTGGTCGCGCCACATTCTTGGTTGTCACTTTTGTCATAAGCGTCACTTTCTTGGTTGTCAGAAGCGTTTTCGCGCACGAAGAGAGAGAGAGAGAGAGAGAGAAAGAGAGAGAGAGAGAGAGAGAGAGAGAGAGAGAGAGAGACAGAGACAGAGAGAGATACAGAAAGAGAGAGAGAGACCTGCGGCGCGTGTCAGTGACTTGGAGGGCAGTTTCTTGCCTGAAGAAGAGCATAGGGGGCAGAGAGAAAGAGAGAGACAGAGAGAGAGAGAAAAAGAGTTGGGGCAGTGATCTATGATTATAGGCCTGCACGGGTCTTTCCCGCTTACTAGGGCAAGAACGGAGCAGATGTTGACCTTGTGTGTGGGTGGGGGGGGGGGGAGGGTTATTTGAATACAACAACTTTCTCGTCGTGAAATTCAATTATAACGCATATGTGTATTATTCGAATAGAACACATGTGCGCTACATTCGAAGTGCCCTTGTATTCGAATAAAAGGGTCTAACTTTCTGAAAAACTTTTTTTTTTTTGGAAAACTCGAATATAATGTGTATGCGTTATATTCGGGGAAAGGCGTTAGCAGTGAAGGTAAGCCTGGTAAGCCACTTCTGAATCAGTCAATAGAGATGTTGTGCGGCATTGGAAGGTGGGAGAGGCCTTCTCCTACTTCATGTCTGATTGCTAGGTGTCTAGCGAATCACACTTTGACTCGAAGCCAATAGGGGAGATCGAATGTTGAGCGGCATTGGAAGGTAGGAGAGGCCGCAAATTGGGGTCAGGGGCTGAAAAAGGGCAGAGGAGGAATGAACAATGGGGCAAGACTGGTAAGGAGAGTGATCCCGTTACTGTGTGCCTCACCCTTCTCTAAAGTTGGGTTGGGAAGGGGCGGGGGGGTGCAACTAAGGAGCAGTAGGCAATGGACAAAGAAAGGTTGTGGTAGGAGTTGTTGTTGGTCTAACTAGGGGTTTACATAAGTTTACAGCAGCCAAGGTGTCCTTTGTTATAAGCACAAAGTCCGTTGGTTGGTGCACAATCTCGAAGTCCTAGGCAAAGAGTGCTCTAGGGTCGCTCCCTTTTTGGGAGAGGCTACCCCACAACAACTGAGTTGTGGCGATACTATTCCTTTCCTTTCCAAGTTTGTTATAGATGTACGCTAGTTTGGTGTGGGCAAACATTCATGGATGATCTGCCATGGCGGTGCTCTATGATTGGTAGGTTTGATATGGGAGTAGGATGTCTATTCAAAATTGCGGAAGTCCTCTCTCTTGAGGGAAGAGTTCCTTTCTCATCTCCTGAGGGTAAGCTTCGTGATCGGGAGGGATTTACGGGTTGCCTTGTAATCGTTTTGTACTGTGTATCGCCACGGGGAGATCGTGTGGTTCTCTCCCCAAATCCATTCGCATTCCAATGGGTAAAAAGGTAGCTGAAAGCGAAGAGTAGAGCGTTTGTAGAGAAGATTGTCGACTTGTTAATCAATCACTCTTACTCTTACTAGGGAGGACCTAGGGCGTTGAAGATCTACTAGGCCCTCTTCTCAGTGGAGTTGAGACTATCTATCTCTGGGCAACTCTAGTCTCTAGACAATAAGCTTGCACTGGGCTCTAATTGCTGTTTCAACCATATCTTTAATCATTTCCGTTATCCTTAACACTCTTTATTTGAATAGCGGGTCTCGCGTAATGCTCCCGCGAGATCCCGTGTTCCGCTGTCGGGAAATGCAGTGGGACCGGTAGGCGGGCCCAGCAAACAATGCATGAGGTTCTCGGGGTGGCCCGGCCCGGCAAGGCGCAGGTTGGACTTGCGACGGGTGTCGTGGCAGCGCGCGGGGGTGTCGGTTTGCGGGGTAAGGTGCCCAGGGGTGCATCTTTTAAGAAAATACGGTCGGTTCCTTTTTTTTTTCTTTTTTTTTTTGTGTTTGTGTGCGAGCGCGTCGCGAGGTAGCGGGTGATGTGAGCGGAGCGGGACACGGCGGGCTCGGAGTCGGGTGTGCTGTCGGGCGCGGAGTCGGGCGTGCTGTCGGGCGCAGAGTCGGCCGTGCTGTGAGCGGAACGGGCTGCCCGCGGGTTTCATCCATCTGGCGAGTCCGTTCGTGTGGGTGGTGGTGCGCGCGAGGTCGCGGGTGATGTGTGTATGTGTGTGTGTGTGTGTGTGTGTGTGTGTGTGTGTGTGTGTNTAAATTTTGTGAAGAATTTCGATGTGACCCTAAGGTAAAAATTATTCAGTTTATTTTTTTTCATAACATAGTTTTTTTTTCGAAATTTTTAATTTTTTTTTTTTTTTTTTTTTTTTGGGACCTTCCCTGGTCCTTGCACGGGCTGGCCGCCGGGGACCTGGGCGGCCCGACCAGTAGCCTAGAATACAACAGTTTTTTCTTCGCGAAATTTAATTATAACGCATATGTGTATTATTCGAATATAACACATATGTGTTATACTTGTGTTCTAGTCGAAGTGCCCGTATATTAGAAGAAAATGGTATAACTTTTCGAAAACAGTTTTTTATAGAAAACTCGAATACAACATATATGCGTTATGTTCGGGGGCAGACGGTAGTGTTAGCTCACAATATTATCTTCAAGAGAAGGATCGTATAGACTATCTCTAGTTGTAACTGTCAAGTGAGTGTCAGAAGTTAATCCTAAGTATAGTAATACTTTGCTTTTATATTTTAGCAGTCTCCTTTTCCTAGGGGAAGTGTTGCCGAATTTTTTACAAATCTGAAAGAGTTAGTCATTTTTTGGCTCGTGGAAATTTTAAAAATACATTTTTCCTACGAGAAGCGTTGCCAAATTTTTGTGAAATTTGGAGAGTTAAATTATTTTTGTGCCACAGGGAAATTTGACACTCCACCCTGTTTAGGGGAGATGTTGTGAAAATTATCGATAATTGTTGGTACCGATTAAAAGAAGGTAAGAAAGAAGTTAGTAAAAAAGTTAGGATATGAAATGGAGTTTGTCCTTCATTTGGTTTAAATGTAATATATGTTATTTTTTGCCTGTACTGTGATGTAGGGTCGATAGTTCGGCATAATCCTACAAAGGATAACTCTTCTGTTATCTTTTGATAACAAGTCGGTTTGCGACGTAACTTACGTGCTTTTGCATCTCAACCTAATCCCTTACCCCATGTGGGTATCCATGTTTCTTGGGATTTTCACCCAAACATATTTAAATGACCATTTTTTAAGACTGAGTACCATAGATGTGGGATGGTGGAAAATGGTTGGGGTTTGTGTGCATAAAGCAGGATATGAGTCGCGAAAAACGATAAAGTTGACTCCCTTAGGGCGTGCGATGTTGTTGTTTAAACTGTGTGTGATGGCATGTATTCATCAAAAATTTTGGATTGATCTTTAATGATTGTTTGTGTATTGTGTAAATGCACATGGAAAAGCTACATCATTATTGTGAGAGTGATCATCTGATACCATACAACCTCGTTGTTCGACCGATTGATCCACATTTGTCTTTCATAGTCACAATGATTAAGTGAGAATGCGTGTGCATAAACTTCGCAACAACCACGATAATGCGCACGTTCATCTTGATATTTGAATTAGTTGGTCGGATGTTGGTCTTGAACCTATAATTCGAGGTTTTTATCCAAGGCATTTCATGATCCAACTTAACACAAATGGTTTTTCCCTATGAGTTGAGCATTTAAGCGTTCTCCATCATGACGCTCTGCCTAAAGGTCAAAAGCACCGTGAGGGTTAAATGGTTTATCCTTCAACCGTTCAATATCGTGAAGGAGATTTATTTCATGATACATCTCTAACACTTTAATGTCGTACACAACGCAAAAGCATGCAGAGGGTCGAGTGCTTGCGGGTAACGCATGAAGCGTCGTCATGACAGTTAGTCGCGAGAGTTCACATACTTGGATATTATGCTTTCTCTCCTGCACGCATCCCTCTTAAGCAGTTTTCGTGCGCAGACTACATCTGAAGTCTTACATGAAATGACTTATGGGCCAGACGCTCGCAAAAAAGGGGGGTGACATGTGGCTTTGTCATTTCCTTGCATACGACTGTCGTGACCAACGCACGCACGTAATTTTACATAGGCACAAGACTATTAACATTTTTTTTTTACAATTTCCTACGTACGAAATTTCCTTGTTTACAATAATTTTTGTGGAACGATAAGGTTTCGAGTAGAAGGATTAGCACGCTCCTGGTGGTGCGCCAGACAAGTCACCACCGCTCTTAATTCCCTTATGCCCTTAGTATCATCCTACCCTACCCCTCTCGGGACACCGCAGGGTACAGAAGATGGCAGGGTGTTCAGTCCACTTTTGCGCTCGCTAAAGGATTGACCTCTTTAGCGCGCGCGTCAGCCGACACGTGAGCGTCGAATGCGATCTTGCGACTCAAATGGGATCGCACCCTTATGGGCACCACATAGTACTTTATCATTGTAACTATTTACGTATTTGCATATGGCTAGTCAATATGATTGACCCCTGTGAACCGACGTCCTATTTATACAAAGTCTTGTGTGTGACGTTTGTGCGTTCAAATTCGAGAACAGTTACGAGTCGAGCGAAAAAAGGGGTTAGGGACGATATTGCAAGTAGGAGCGAGTTTCTATTGGAAATGGTATCGCGTGGTTAAAACGGTCGTCCTGGTCGAATGACGTAGAATCAAGTTCGAGAAATCAGCCCCTCGGACGACGATTCACGCGCGGGTCTGATTCAGGCGTTAACCGTTTGTACACCTTATGTTACAGTGAACGAGAAACACCCTCAGCCGAGTCACCTCTGTGATTGCATTCAAGAAACCTTCGCACGTAGTTTGGTAGCTTGGTGGGAGTACGCCCACCTAAGGGATGGTGACAACTCTTGCGGGTGGAGGTCTATTGTGCCTCTCGTGACCTTATCCTGTCGTAGGGGCTCGCGAGAGGTGCGGCTAGCTCACTCGGTCGAAGTGACAAAAACACTCTACACGACAAGTCATGCGAAATTCTGCGTGAGGTGGTCGGGAGGGTCCTCCTCGGGACCGATACGCTTAGCATATGAGCACACTGCAGAAAATTGTTGCTGATTTTTTTCTTTATGTGGACTAGGATGCGAGAGACAAATACGAAAATTTCCTCGGATGAACATGTGTGTGTGTGTGTGTGTGTGTGTGTGTGTGTGTGAGAGAGAGAAAGAGACATGGCAGACAGACAATGGACAAAACGGGCAGAAGTGTCTGAATCGGGTGGTGAATACGTCCATATTCAGACACATATGTTCGCAAGTGCCATTTCAATTGACGCCCAAGCCCGCGCCTTTCGGATTCGAACTTTTTCGCCCCCGCCAAAATTTAAAGTAAACCCTCCAGTGCATTGGAAAGCTCGGCTGGGCGGAAGTTACCGCACTGATTTGGCAACATCGCGCATGTTATTTCGACCCAAAACCCGTGCACTGTTTTGAAAATTTTCTGACCACGCCCAACTATCAGTCGTGTGTTTGCAATAATCTCCCCTCCCCCCCTTCCCTCACTCCCCAAAATGCTCGCGCCTGCAATTTTACCAGCCTTTCAACGACCAACGGGCCCGAATAATCGACCGGTTTAACCAAGAACGACGAAATTGATTGCCCTACCGTGAGGGCACAAATGCGCAGCCCGGGTAGTTTGTTTACTTGGACGATGACGGTAACATCAGCTCGGGTTGTTTAAAAAAAAAAAAGAAAAAAAAGTGTCGGACTTCTTCATTGGGTACTGATCAGGGAGTTCAGTTTGTGTGTGTTTTGGTGACAAATGCGTATTTTATTTCTGACGTGCGCATTCACGACTCTTACCATGTGTGTGTGCATGTAAGAGCTAGAGAGAGAGAGAGAGAGAGAGAGAGAGAGAGAGAGAGAGAGAGAGAGAGAGAGAGAGAGAGAGAGAGAGAGAGAGAGAGAAATGCATGTGGAGACCATCTGGTTTCTTGTCTGCGCTGTGTATGTGTGCATGCCTAATATGTGTTAGCTCGCGCTCGTGAGAGAGAGAGAGGGAGAGAGAGAGGCCTCATTGCAAGCAATTGCTGTTAAGTTAGAGCTCTTTTTTTATGTATCAAACTGCAACCGCGGACACATATACTCACCGTAGTACAACCCTGGTGGAGTTTTGC
>BFEA01000527.1:21173-52515 GCA_003427395.1 Chara braunii | reverse complement strand
GAGAGAGAGAGAGAGAGAGAGAGAGAGAGAGAGAGAGAGAGAGAGAGAGAGAGAGAGAGAGAGAGAGAGAGAGAGAGAGAGAGAGCATCCCCATTTCTGAATCTGGCCCTCAAATGCATCAAGATTCAGATAAAATGGTCCAGAACAGTGACAAGGCCCACTGGGCCGAAGTGTGTGTGCTGGGCAGGAGGCTGTAGACCTGGGCCCGTGCCGTTTCCATTTCAAATGTGAAGGACCTGTGGTCCGCACGCCGTTTCATTTTCTTTTAGGACCACAGGCACCTATCCGTTCTTCGCATAATGTCGGGGTTCCCTGGAAAATGACACGGGCAGCTACCCGTCCTGCGTTTGCTTGAACTGTCCTCCGCCCCCTCCAATGCCCGTGCCTCTCAATTTACCAGCCTTTCAGCGACGAATGCAGCCGAATGAACAACCCGTATAACCAAGGACGACCCGTATAGCCAAAGACAACGAAATTGCCTCAGGGGGGGAAAACGCAACCCTGACCGGCTGCGAACTTAGGGGTGAGAACCGCACCCCTGACGGGCTGCGAACCGGAGTTGACCAGTATATTCCAGTAGGGGCTTACTGGTCCATCCAAGCTCAGCACCACCCGCTCTTCTCGGCCTTTGCCTGCGAAGTGCCCCTGGTAGGGGCTTACTTGTCGATCCAAATCCTGCACCACCCTCTGTTCTTTGCCTTCGGCTGCGAAGTGGCGCTGGTATCGAGTTCTTCATTGACAAAGGTGTTCTGTTTTTTTTTTTTGACGGCTGATAGATCTGCGTTCGAGTCTCCGAACCTTCGGCCGGAGAAAACGTTCCAATGGAATAACCGGGCAAACCGAGCTGGCCCTGACGGTGGCCGTAGTTTGGGAAAATCTCTATTCTGGTAGCTGTTCGAGAGCTGATGGCAGGCGGAGCGAGACAAGGGTTTGTTGATTGACAAGCGTCCGCCCGCTGCCGATAAATAGAACAACCCCCCTCCAACCCGGCTGCCGCCACCCCTGAAAGCAGCTAAAATAGGGGATTCCATACTACGGCAACGTGCAAGGCCAGCTCGGCTAAGGCTCCTTGACATCAAGTGACCGTTAGATCGTCACTTGATCGATCATCGAACGGCTATTTCCCGGTCAAGTCTGACTGACATCAGCCCGGTTCTGGCAATTTGGCAATTTGGCAATTCTACCGCCTCGCTAGAATTGGCAATGGACGGGTGAGCAATAGAGAAACGAACGAACGAACTGCGCCGCCGCCCGCTGCTAATTTTCGCAAAGCAACACGCGCCCCTAACAGCTGCCGGCCCCGGCGCGGGCGCGGCGCAGCACGGCGCGGAGAGTTACGGTGCGCGGCATGGCGTCGCGCTCAAGCGGACAGAATCTCCGCATTGAGTCGGTAGACTACGCGGGCTTGGGATTAGACACAGAGTGGCACAAGCAGTGTCGTTGTGGAGTGGTGGGAAACGTGATATCGCGTGCCTGCGGGAGAAAGCGGAGGCTGCTATTACCTCGGCCTTGCCCTTACCTTCGCGTCTGCCTTCGTCGCTTTTGCCTTGGTCACTCGCTTGCGCTCTGCTCGGTAGCAGCTTTTCATCGCGTTCGCGTCGGGGGAGGACAACACTGCAGTTCTCCTTTCAGTCAGAGGGACGTGCTCGAATCTTTGGTCATCCCTGGGGGCCCCTGGGGGATCATCTTTCCGCCTCTTCGGACGCGACGGATGCGCACTACTGGGTAGTGTAGTAGTGCACTCGCTTTTTTGCGCAGTACCTGCTGGTATGTCGCTCTAGATCTCCGCACACGGAGAGAGCGGAGGAGAGAGACAGCTTCGGTTGGAGGGAAACAGAGGTTGGGGCGGGGGAACGGCGGTAGGGGAAACGGCGGGGGGGGGGGGGGGGCGGGAGTCGGGAGGAAGGGTAGGGAGGGGCAGGGAGTGCCGGGGGGGGGGGGGGGGGGGGCATACACGGACACACGCACACACACACACACACACACACACACACAGAGGGAGAGAGAGAGAGAGTCCCTCCACAGTAGCTTGTTCACGACAGCGGTGGTTGCCGATCCTTGTGTGCGGCCTAGTTGATTGCAAAGGCGCGCTCACTGGGAAGACTACGGAAACTGGGGTAAGGAAGAGGGCGCGCGCGGAACGTAATCAGCGGGAGGAGACGGAGAAGCCGTGGCCGTGGGACAAAGCTGGGAGGACGGGAGAGGAGAGCTGGTAGGTTGGTGGGCGCTGGGTCGGGTTAGGGTGGCACAGGGTCGATGTGGCAGACGTTATGCGGGCTCTTATGCCCTCGGCGACTCCGGTATAGCAAGTGGTAAATAGCAAACTGTCAGAAGCTTACTTGCCCGCTCGCTGCAGTTGTGCATGCGGAGCGTGGCAGGGGTGACGTGAAGTCAATGGGCAAGGGGTGCAGGACAACGGGTTCATTGGAGCTGGTCATAGGAACGCACTAAAGGAGCAAGCACTGCGGACGGTGAAGTCTACTACGAGTCTACCTCCTCCGCACCTTCTCATTCTGTCAACCATCCGGGGACCCTCCCACGATGAGAAGGGAGAGTCCTGTTCGTTCATTAATAAATCCCTCATGTGCAGAGGCCACTTATCTTCGTTGTTATCCCCTCTTCCTCCCCATCACCTCTCGATGCTTAGCGGCGTTGATGAGCATCAGATCTATCTGATTGCCCCAGCTCCAGTCTTCTCTTCCACGTCTATGCATCGAAGCATATGTGTTTCATTACCCGTGTATGTATTCTCCGTACCTGTGCATTCATCGATCTCTCTTCATTCATGGACAATCAACGGCGGTGAGGGATCTCTCACCGTTGTTATTTATTAAAAGAAGATTGGATTGCCAGTTTCCATTTTCATTTATTCATTGATCTTGCGGGAGGGAGACAGTCCCAAACCTTAACTTTACGGGGTTCTCTTATCTTTTGCCTGGGTAACGGACGTACGGACGGAAGTGCAACTAAGACGTACGGACGTACGGACGGAAGAGCAACCAAGACGTACGGACGTACGGACGGAAGGGTTGCGATTGCCATCGCTCATATCCGTGGTGGATTACCACTCACGAACGGCGTTTCCGATGATATCGAATAACTAACGAGTTAACGAAGATGGATGGATGGTGGCCGGGTCGACAGGGAGGTGATTCTAGCCGTTGAGAGTATCTCTCTGATTGGTGGCTGGCGAGCAGAATGATCGATCGTGGGCATCGAATGGAGAGTGGGGCTTGGTGTTAATTCCGGGAACTTGAGATTTTTAGTAGTACGAACCTTTCGGACGGTACGGGAACATTTTAGTTGGAGATAGGAGGGAGCGGTTGGTCGTCGTGTATATGCTGTGTTTTCTTCTCACGTTGTGTGCGCGTACTGCTGTGCCGACGGTACGGGCACGTAGTTGGAAAGAGGAGAGAGCGAGGGCGATGGTGGGCGGGTGAGTTTAGCAGTGTTAGTGGGAAAGGTGGACAGGTTCAATGAATGTGGATGAGACTGTGGATGCGTCGAGGACGCGGGGTGTCCAGCTGTATGTCCGAGGTACTTTCTTGCCTCGATGCTGTTGTGGTGCCGCCTGCGTAACTCGCTCGTCGGCTCTGAGGCAGAGCACGAAGGAGTCGGGATCTCGGCGGGCTGAAATAATTTTATAGTGGAGCTTCTCTCTTTCCGCATTGTAAGCGGTGTACCCTATGTCTGCGGGGTTGCACCACGTGTGGTTTTGTCATATCAACGACGGGGATCGCGGGATTGTGCCAGAGACGGACTGACTGCTGATAGAAATGAGCGGATTGATAACTAGGTGCAGTCACACCTAGTAGAGAGAGAGAGAGAGAGAGAGAGAGAGAGAGAGAGAGAGAGAGAGAGAGTTGTGCAGCTTGCGTGCTTGGCATTGAGGGACAGAAAACCCAGTTTGAGAAGGGGCGACGTGGTGGATCGAGTGATCGACACGCATTGTGGGCGAGGGGTAGGGTGGAGAATGGAAAGAAGGTGCTTTTCCACCGCTTTCGTTTTCTCTTTTTGGCTGGAAAGCAGGTGCTGAGGAGGAGAGTGAAATCGGCTAGCGGTGGTCGATTTTGTAGGTGGAGCTGGGAACATCAAACGCGGCGGCGACAGCTGGAGGTGGGGAAAGTGATTATTTTGAGATAACGAATAGGTAGGGAAAGGGGCAACATCGGTAAGGTTTTGCTTGGGTGGTTGGTTGGTGGTGGGGGCTCCACCAGCTGCCATTGCTTGGCGCGGAAGAGGTGAGTAGGATGGGAGGGAAGAAGATCAGCAGCAGCAGCAACAGCAGCAGGGGTAGTGAAGCAGCAGTAGCAGCAGCGGTGCACGAGTTTCCGACTAGTTCGTTGCCTTTGGAGCGTGTGCCCGGAAGAAAGCCACCGATGGGATATGCGGCAGCCTGCAGGAAAGGTCCGGTGAGTAATGGCACGAGCAAAGAAAGAGAAGATGGTGCGGAGCTCCAGCATCATCACCATGCCCACTACAATCACACTTATCAACCGCCGCAGCACCATTACTATCAACATCAGCAGCATCAACATCATCAGCAGCAGCAGAGAAACGGAGGTGGTGTGGGCGCGGTAGTCGGGGCGAGTAACAGCAGTGGCAGCAGCAGTAGCAGCAGCGGCCACGCTCTTGCGCCTGAGGGGAAAGACGCGGGCGAAAAGGGCAATAACGGCGACGTCGGAATTGACGGCTGTGTTATCGGGGAATCGGGAAATGGATCAGGCGGAAGCTGTATGAACCTCAATGCCGGGAATGGTATGACACTCAGTAACGCGGTCGTCGGGGGCGTCGTCATGGCAGGAAGTCCTCTTGAGGCGACGGGTCCGCAGGCTGCGGGGTTGGCGTCGCTTGTACTAACTGGATCTGGCGGGCGAGGCAACAGTGTGGAGGGGATAGTTCAGTGTGGTAGTAGTGAGAGCGGCAATGCAGTGGCGGAGGGGGAAGGCAGTGGGATTGGGCAGGGGGAACCCGGGGACGCAGCTGCGGCGGCGGCGGCGGCGGTGGCGGTTTCGCCGACGGGTGTGCCAGGAGTGAGCTCGCTCGGGTGGGTTCAACAGGAAAATGTCGGGCGACATCATCTAGGTACGGAGACTGATAGTTTACGGCTTCCCAGCCTTGTCGGCATAAATGACCTTCAGCATTGTCCGGAGCGACTGCAGCAGCAGGCTCAGCAGCAAGAAGCGAACCTAGACCGAGTAGAGAAGGCAACGCCGTCGGACGACGCGACGTCGAAGGCGGACAGGAAAGTAATTGCAGGTTATGGTGGTGGTGGTGGCGGCGGCGGCGGCGGCGGCGGCGTTGGGACTTATGACACTGAAACAGCAGATTCCGTTGAGAGTCGTAATGCCGTCGTTGCTGCGGACGGTAAGAAACAGTCGACCGCGTCGATCGCTTACGCTGGCGGTGCTGCAGTGGCTCATATGGGTCAGAAGGCGCATCATCATCAGAAGGTGTTAAGTATAACGACGGGGTCAACGAACTTGGGCGGGGTTCAACTTGTTGCCGCTACGGGTGGCGGCGGTAGCAGCAACAGTGGCAACAGTAGGGGGGCTGGCGAGATTCTTATGCTCTCTGTTTCAGGAAGCGGTGCGTCGACAGCCTACGGTTCCAATTCGTCGGCGATGACGACTGTAGGGGGGGGGGGCGGAATAAAGCGCTCGACGGGCGCAGGGGGGCATGGGATGGGCCCGAGGGTGATCATGCATTCCGCGGGCGGCATGATACCGCATCATTATCAGCAGCAGCATCACCATCACCACCACCACCTTAGCCATCAGCAACCGCACCACCCGCAACAACATCACCATCAGCAGCAACAGCATCACCATCATCCGCCTCTGCACCCACATATCCCACCGTCGTCGATGCACCATCATCACCACCAGCAGCAGCAACAACAGCAGCAGCAACAACAGCAGCAGCAACAGCAGCAGCAGCAGCAGCAACAACAGCCGCCGCCGCCGCCCCCTCCACCTCAAATACAAATGATGATGCACCCTCATCACCATATCCCGCATCCACACCCCCATCATCCTGTATCTTCCCCAGCAGGAGCTTCACCTGTCGCGGCCCAGCAACAGCAACAGCAGCAGCATCTTCATCCCCAGCATCAAGTGCACCATCATCATCCTCCCCCCCATCACACGCAGTTGCTTGATCCGAATGCGCGCGAGTTCACGCCCTCTCCGTCTCCTTGCGCCTCTCCTGTGCTCACGCACCCTATGCTGACCATCCCTCTCAACGCGTCGTATGCAGTTAGTTGCGGCCTAGAGTCTACAGTCCACGTCGGATACGCCGCCCATGGGCACGGGCACGCGGGAACAATGGAGGGGAACCCTCCGAGCATCGTCTATGGTTCGAGCGGGGACTACCAGGCGCAGGCAGTTATGCCGGTGTATCATGCCGCTGCAGCCGCCGCTGCTGGACCTGCTCAAGCCGTGCATTCATCCGGTGGCCCGTCGTCGCACATCGCAGGATACGCGCCAGTTACGTCGTCGCCGTCACCGCCGCCTTGGGGAGAGAGCCAGGCGATACCCATCCCGATGCCGGAGATGCACGTGGCGCACTGTGGGCCGATCGCGGGGTCCATGGTTGCGCATGGAGGGGGCCCGCCGCCACCGCCGCCGCCTCCAACCCACGTTCATGCTCAAGCGCACCCGATCGTAGGCGGGGGTGGTGCGATGACGGCTCGTGCTTACGGAGTGCAGTTCCCAACGCCGTCGCCTGCGCCGCCTATGGCACTGCCGCAGCCGCCGCTGCCTCCAGCGCCCCCGTCCTCGGCGTCGTGCTTGTCTTGTACTTCCTGTTCCTTGTCCTCGTCTTCGCCGTCGTCCTGTACTCCGTCATCGTCATCGTCGTCGGCAAGCCCTTTGCCGATAGTGCTGGGCACGGCGGCAACGACGGCGGCAGCTACTGCGGGTTCGGGGTTGATGACCGCGCCTCCGCCAGCCACGGGCAGGGAGCATGTCTCCCGCTCTCTATTGCTCTCCGGAATCCCCTGTGACATGTCGGACGAGCAGCTCAGCCGGGAGCTCGAGCAATGGGGTCCTGTCCGATCCATCGGGACGGAGCGCAGGCATGAAGGCCTCGTGACTGTCCATTACTTCGACCTTCGGCATGCCAAGGAGGGTCTCAAGGACATCCAGCAGCAGCACCTGCTGCAACAGCAGCGTATGCAGCAGCATTTTCACCAGCAGCAGCAATTACAGAAAAGTCAGCAGCATAACCAGGCGGCCGTTGCGGGAGCGGGAAGAGCGCAAATGCAGTCGCAGGACATGGGGGATATGGCCGCTCCCACGACGTTGGCTGTGGTGGAGGCAAAGAGCAGGCAAGAAGGCAATGCCGACGCTCGAGAGAAGACACTCTCAGCGGCGGCTGGCGAGACGCTGGGCGTCGATCAACAGGCTTCCCCGGACAGAGTCCCCGTTCAACCCTCGTCCTCGCCCTCATCTGACGTTCATTCGGCATCATCAGATCAGCAGCTGCCGCAGCAGCACCAGCAACGTGGGACCACCAACGGGGAGAAGGACGTCGATCGTGACGACAATGAACACGGGTCGTTGGCACGTAAGCTGCAGTCAACGCACATAAGCCCGCCTTTGTCATCCCCGAAAGGACTGATTGGAGGAAGAGCTGTATGGGCTCAGTACACTGTTCCCGTGGGTGGAGCCGCTGGTCCAGACAGCCACAATCAGGGTACGCTCGTTGTGTTTAACCTAGATGCGGACATGCCGATTGAAGAACTCCGAGCAGCTTTCGAGGCATACGGTGAGAGTCGTTCGTTATGTTATCTTACGGCTACCGCTTTTTCCCTTGCTCATCACCCGCCACCTCTTTGCCACGCTCTCCGCCAGTTGTTTCATTGTTCTTCATAAGTAGTCTTTTCTATTGCTATTGGTTTGCTGGAGTGTATGCTATATAGCTTGAAGCAAGTCGCGCCTTCCCCTCTCCAGATTCTTATCGTCCGTCCTCCTCTGCTTGCGGCGGCTTTTCCTGCTTTCCCCTCTTTCACTCATTCCTCTTATAGTCCATGTCAACGTTGTTTTGTCCCTGCTTTGATCTTCCGAGTTGTACTTTTCCCTGTGTTCACGTGATCTTGTGCACACACGTGTATCTACTGTAAAGCAACAACAAAGAACAGGCGGGAGTGGGGAAGGGAGGAAAGGGAGAGGACGAGCAAAGAGAGGACAGGGCCTTGTGACGGACTTTCGTATGCATGTCATTGCATATCGCTTATCAATACGTGAATGTGCCTTTTTGTCGCTAGTGTCCTTCCGGGCGTTCAAACTCGTTTGCGTGTCTGCACGTAGTTGTCGTTTTGTTGTAGCTGGGTGTCTTTCTCGATATGTTTCTTCTTTCTCTTTCGTTTCGTGATATTGCACCTATATTGCGTCGCGTCTTCAGTTGTTATAAAGAGAAAACATAAAGGTCTTTTCTGGAACTACGGCGTGTTTCGGACGATTGCTGACTCGAATCCCGAGGTTTTGTGTTTGGTTAATCGTTCTCCGAGGGAATGCAGAGAGGACAGATCTGCGTGCGAGCTTGTCTATATTCCTGTTTTATGGCACGTTCATAAGGTTGACCCGGGGTGATTGCTGATCGCACTCTCGGCCTTGGGCTTTATCGCATGCTCGTTCGGTAGTTTACTTTTGATATGCGCATCCGTGCGTCCAGAGATAGGATCTTATGGTTCAGCTAGGGCAGTGCAGTAATGTTCGTATGGCTTACATCCTCATCCATTATGAATGGTTGTGTTCGTTGAGCGAGCGAGCGAGCGAGCGAGAGAGAGAGAGAGAGAGAGAGAGAGAGAGAGAGAGAACAAGGGGGTCTATTATCAGCTCTGCCTTTGGTTTGCCACTGTATCCCCTATCGATCGTCATCATAAAACCAAGCAAAGCGGGCGGCAGGTATCGTTTCGATCAAAAAAGCTTCTGCTGGGTAATTGCTTTGTCTGAGCTTGAACCTGGATTTTGGCATTTCTCGTTCGCCGTCAAAGGAACTTTCTTAGCCTGTGAAGTCGCTCACTTTGTATCGAGTGGTCGTTGCTTTGCGGCCTTGCCCTGGATTTTCTAGGTCGGTGCATCCTTGCCCTCTTAACTTGCCGTTCTCGTCTTTTCTCGTAGCTGCGTTCATTCGCTGCTTGCTGCTCTCGTTAGCGTGTCTCGGCTTGACTCGCTCGCTGCCCACTGATTCGGTTTGGATTACGGCGGATGATGAGTGGCAGTCGTACAGCGGCGACTTGATCGATGGATTTCGCCGTATCGGGCAAGAAGTAACATTGGAATGCCGTAGAGTTCCCATCGTTTCTCGGATACGGGTGGGTACTTTCGGCTCCTGCTGCTCGCTCGGCAGTCTTCTTGGCTTTTCCCATGTTTGGTCGTGTCTGCTCTCACGCTGTAGTAAACGGTGGTGTTTGACGAGCTTTGTCGTGGCTGGAATGGTGTATAGTATGAATCGCTGCTTTCTAGGGCAAAAAAGGAACACATGTACGTTCTCACATTGCTGAAGTTCATATTTCGGGCGTTAGTCATTGATGGCCTTAATGAGGCTTTTCGGTCCCAAGTACATCGTTGTCAGAGTTGGTGTTCGTCGATGACGAGGATCCTTGACAAGCGAACACCCTCATTCTCCGTAAGGTCAGCGCTGAAACCCTCATTCTCCGTAAGGGCAGCGTGGAAATTGCGGCTATCGCTCTCGCATTGCAGCTGCAGTGGAAACCGGTGGACGAGACTCGTTCTCCTTCGCCCATCGTCCTAGCTCTTTTGACCTTCCTCGCCGGCAAGGCTCCTGCGTGCCTGTCACACTGCCGCTGCTACCGCTTGTTTGCTCGCCAGCGAGCGAATGAAGGAAAGCGCCCTGCGCTCTTCACGTCCGCTGGTTTCAATGTGCCACGTGTCGCTGCACGCGTCGATCTCTCGGAGACGTTTGTCATTCTGTCATATTCTGCTACTGTATTTGGTTTTGACAATAGCGTTCTCACCCTTCGGTCGATTTGTCTTAGTGTTGCAGCATTTATGCGTTTGTAGATAGCAGGTTTTTGCCATCTATGGGAGGACGGACGAGAGGTCAGACTGGTCCTTCGGTCGATTTGTCTTAGTGTTCCAGCATTGATGCGTTTGTAGATAGCAGGTTTTTTGCATCGATGGGAGGATGGACGAGTGGTCAGACTGGCCCAGAAGTCGCGGAGTATATCGGTGTGGTTCACCTTGCTTCGATTGCCCTGTGTGAATGGCGTGGCGTAATATTAGCAGCCGAAGACGGTTCAGCGCGAGGGAATGGCGTCAGAAGTGGAGGGAAGGGGAGAGCGAGTGATCTTCTTGTCGGGGTCTTCTGTGGGCTGTTTGCTTGTTGTTCTGCATGCCCGTTATATTCTGATCTATTCTACAGTATTTTGTTTGCAATGATGTTATCCGTCACACAGGCAAGTAAGTATATCTTTTTTTCCCTTCGGGTCGAGCACTCCTTCGCTTTCGTTTCGACAGTAGCATTGTCCTTTCCATTTCTCTTGTGAAAGCCAGAGTTCCTACGTGTAGTGTGAGGGCGCACTCAAACTAGGACCTGATCGAAGGAATCGTTGGGACTTGCTGCCATGGCTGCCCGGGAAAGTAGTCTTAGTGTGAATATGCCCTAACTTGCATTAGCTGTTTTTTTTTCTCCGTCATTGTGTGACTCGTTCGGCTTGTAAGTCCTGTCAATCGGATCCTACCATCTATGTTGATTTATTGCTGGAGTTGACAAGTCTCGTCGTAGGGCAGGCCCCTGTTATTGGTCTTTTTCCTTTTCTCCTTTTCCGTATACGTTGCACTAGTCGGCACACAGAGAGAGAGAGAGAGAGAGAGAGAGAGAGAGACGTATACGTTGCACTAGTCGGCAGAGAGAGAGAGGTTTGACTGTGAGTCGTGAATTGTGATAAGACTTTTGTTTCGGATGCTGTACGAGGTGCAGTCTTAGGGGAGGTCCATGTTTGCACGGGGAGTGAAGGGGCATGATAAAGGTAACCAGCAAAGGTCCTGCCTTTGTAGGCGGGTGCCCTGAACGTTCGGTCGCTTGGTTTCAGTCGATCCGCTCGGTTTGTCGGGCGCGATGTAGTCGGGGGCAAACCTGAAACTCATGTTATAGCTTTTTACTAGCTGTGCCAGTATATCCGCGCGGAAGAAAGAGACATTCGCAAGTAAGAAGGAAGATTCTTACGGGCAATTATGGACCTAGAGATTGTTTCTCTAATTCTGGGAAGTGCTCGAGCCGATGTATATACAGACCTTTCACGGACAGAAACACAACAGCACACACCCAAATAGGGAAAGAGTATGAGTGAAAGATATATCTACACACATACACACACACACACACACACACACACACACACACACACACACACACACACGCACACACACAGACGCTTGTTGAAGCGCACCCCTACTACGTATCGGAAAGGTAAGAAATGTAGGGTATATCGTGATGTAGGCTCATATAGAACTATATCGTTATTTTAGATATATTTTAGATATATATTCTTATTATTATAGATTTATTATAGATATATTCTTATTAATATATTATAGATATAGATCTCTATTCAGGTAGGTAGCTGGAAAACTAGATTGATAGACAGGTCAGCTCTAGGACATATGAACACAAGAAGACATAAGTGCACGAAAACACATGCCCCAAGTTTGTTCGGGGAGTTTGGAGTACACCTTCGAGGAGAACGACAGCTGCGTAGACACAGTCTGAAAATGGAGATCGCTTTCTTCATCCATCCGCGTGCTGTGCTCGTCGGAGCAAAGCTGACATTTGTAGGTCATTTATGTGCAGGAACCTTGGTAGCTTCTGACGCGTTGGAAATAAGAAGGGTGAGTTTCAATGACCACGTGTCCCTAGCGACCTGTTTCTTTCTTGTGTTGGCCAACTTGTCGCTTTCCGTCGCCTCTCCTCTGCCTAGGTGTATGTGAGCCTAGATAACCAGATTCCTCGTTTTTTTGGGCATATTGGTGGCCCTGCGGTGCTAGCTAATCGAGTGTGGAGAAGGTGTTCTTGCAATGTGCAAGCTGGGGTTTTCCGTGTATCTGACCCTAAATGCGTTCACATTCAGTTGAAAAGTCGTACCGTCGTTATGCCCTAAGCTTCTGCCCTCGTTTTAGCTTTCGCTGTAGGGGAGGATGCGGTGCAGCTGGTGGTACGTTTGGCCCGCCCCTTCCTACAGTAGGTGTATGTGACCCTAGACTTCCAGACTCCTTTCTTTTTGCGTAGTGGTGGCCCTGCGCTTGCGAGCTAATCGAGTGTGGAGACGGTGTTCTTGCAATGTGTAGAGCAAGCTGGGGCTTTCCTCGTATCTGACCCTAAATGCGTTCGGATTCAGTCGAAAAGTCGTACCGTCGTTATTTTCTACCCTCGTCTTAGCTTTTGCTGTAGTGGAGGATGCGGTGCAGCCTGTGATACGTTCGGCCCCCTTCGTCTCGTTCCTCGATGCCCATTCTAAGATCTTGTTTCTGCTTTAAGCCCCGTTGTTATCACGTATCTGGTCTAGTAATCCCCAGAAATTCAGAGTTCGAGTGCTCGTGCTCCCTCTTCAGGAGAGAAGATACTGCAGCTTGCCGACGGAAAGACGCCGATGGCAGACTTTACACTCTGCCCTGTTCTTCTCGATCTCTTCCTGCCAGAGACCGTGCGCCCTGTGCTTGTGCTTTAGCGTTTGGGAAGGCACATAGAATTGCTGACTGAATATGGCGGACGGAATATATAAGTCCATCCAGGCTAGACGGCCTTGCGATAGGGAGATGACCCACCGTGGTCGGTTTTAGAGGTGCAAACCACGTCTGGTTTTTGTGTTCCGCGAAATGTGTTCGTTTCCGTTTGTCGGCCAATGTAAGTATGCCCGAGAGGCTATTCTGGCAGAGGTAATTGCCTATAAGGGCATATACTCGCACTAGTAATTTCCAAAATGCATCTGACCGCAATCACGTCCATAAATGAGTGTACGATAATGCTAGTGTGAGTATGCATGCCCTAAAACTGGTATTTTCCTCGAAATGTCGGTGGACCTTTGGAATCTATCTATGTATCTGCAAATATGGGCCTCGCTCCCTACTCAACATTTGACACATATCCCGTGTAGTTTATGCACCAGATGTACATTCCTATTGGTCGAAGATTTTGAATTTACTGGGTGGGGACCTTTCTCTGCTCCAGATGCATTGACGATGTTGTGCAGTGGAGCGACGCCCTAAATGGAGGAGCTCATATGAAAATGCGTTATCCCTCCTGCTGTAGTACAAGTGGCCAGATCATCGCTTGCTTTATGAAAATGTTGCTTCCATGTGGAATCATTCGTACCGGGGTCGGTACGAATGACGAGGGGAAGTACCCGGCGTGATGTGTAAGCCTGTGTAGTAGTCAATCTGCGGCCGTGTTTCGTCCCTTGGGATTGATTTCTACATACCATCCGCGATGTATTCTTTCGATCTTTAGACCTCTCGCGATTGAAGAACGCAAACTTCGTTTTAGGTTTTAGGTCGTTTCGTCATCGTGCCGTTGTAGTGTTGCGTAAGGAATATACCATTGTTCTCGCTCTTGACAACGACGTTGGTGCTTGATGGTTTTATATGTCACGTGGCTGTGTAGCAGCTTGATCGTATAAGAATGCGCGAATGCGTGCTCATCATCATTTCAAGACGGCGATACCTCCTTCCTAATCCATGTGGACATATGTATGTCTGTGCGTGTGCGCGCGCGTGCGTGCATGTAGTGTTTTGCGTGCGTACGTGCACGCACTGTTTTCCGTGCGTGCGTGCGTGCATGCAGTGTGTTCCGTGCGTGCGTGCATGCAGTGTGATGCGTGCGTGCGTGCCTGCATGCAGCTTGATGCGTGCGGGCGTGCATGCAGTGCTATGCGTGCGGGTGTGCATGCACTGCTATGCGTGCGTGCATGCTTGTTTCCCCTGTGCATGAGCGTTGGTTGTCTTAGGCAGCTTCGTAACCTCAGAAGCGTGGGCGTTTTTGTCGGCTATCCTTATTACAGAAGCGTGCCTGTTTTTGCCAGCTATCCTTGCAATCGATCCGCAGACTTAGCGTGAGAAGAATGGGGTGGTGTAGAAGGACGAGGTACTGATATCCTGAATAGGGTCCTGGTTTCACTACTTGCCATCCACAGAGTTTTTGGCGAGTTGGTGCATGGTTTCAGTCACTCGCCGTTGGTAAGAATCTGTCAGAATGTAGAATCGTACATGTCGTCTAGCTGACAAGGCGTGAGGTTCCCAGCCTGCTGCGATGGTGGTTTTGTGGAGGGATACATACGTGCTTATCCTCCACAAGTGTGACCTGTTGGCAATGCAAAAGTGTGTCGCTTCCATGTGGAATCAAAATGTTGAGGAGATGGAACAGGTATGCTGTACACGCTTCATAAAATCGTGTTTTGGGGGTTCTCCGCAACGATTTGTGGCGGATGGATGAATGCATTTGGCTGCATTCGAGGAAATATTCAGACGAGACAGGATTCCGAGGGAGGGGCGATGCCTCAATTTGTTGTGCATCTTCTGTGTTGACTTGTAGCGTCTTCGCATGACTAGAACGCCCCGTCATTATCGTTGTATGTATAGTGAAGGTTGCACCAAATACGGGTATGGTGACTGGGTGTTCTATTCAGGGGAAGACGGTAGAAGGTTCTGCGTAAAAAAAAACGCGCGAGATGGACGCTACTTGTCGTCGCCGGTGTTCCGTATCTCTGTCAAAATGGAGCTGAACTACTGTCTTCATCCGGATAGACCAACGCCCAGTCATTATAGCCGTATACGGTGCAACTTTCCGTCTTGATATAGTGATAATGACCGGGGAGATTGTATTTCGGTAGACGGTAGCAGATGACCAGGTTGACGAAGTTAAATATGCCGTGAGGTCGATGTGCAGATGCAATGAACCTCGAAACGGATCAGTAGAGTGTTCCAATGGGGTGATGTTTTGTTTGCCTTGTCCCTTTTCTACGTAGAGGCAGGTAAACAGCGGCGATGCAGTCGTATACAGCGAACGGAAACAAAATAGAAAGACAGCCTGTTTCCGACAGCCTACTTTTATTTTTCAAATAGGTTTGACATCGATCTATCTAGTCCTCATTTTATGCTTTCTGCCACGGCCTTTCTGCCTGGGAAAGTACCCTGTTTCCGATAGCCTATTTTTATTTTCAAATGGGTTTGACAACGATCTAGTCCTCATTTTATGCTTTCTGCCACGGCCTTTCTGCCTGGGAAAGTACCCTGTTTCCGATAGCCTATTTTTATTTTCAAATGGGTTTGACAACGATCTAGTCCTCATTTTATGCTTTCTGCCAGCCACGGCCTTTCTGCCTGGGAAAGTACTGCATTATTATGGATTTCTTGTTTTGTTCGATTTCAACGGGATAGGAGGATATGAAGCTCGTTCAGTTTGCGGGTGTACTGGATGCCACGGCCTTTCTGCCTGGGAAAGTACTGCATTATTGTGGATTTCTTGTTTTGTTCGATTTCAACGGGTAAGGAGGATATGAAGCTCGTTCAGTTTGCGGGTGTACTGGATTGGTATAGATTTCTCGTTTCGTGCATTTTTTGACTGGGAGGAGAACAAGTAGGCGGTCGTGGCTCCTTTCCTTGATTTCGAATGGCCAAGCTAACATCTGGAATGGCCAAGCTCGCACGTGTGAAAGTGTGATTGAACACCTTGGCCTCGTAGTTTTGATCCCACCGGTAATTCACTGGTCTGACTCGTTGTAAGCATAACCGGCTTTTGTTGCAAAAGTCCATGTGTACGGGCTCACTTTTCTGCTGCTCATCTTTCAGGCTTGTCTGCCGTAAGCTGTGTCCAGAAGGGTTGTCTGCCGTAAGCTGTGTCCATGGAGAGTACGTCAGAGGAAACGAGCGAGAAACAGAAGCCTGAGATGGTGAAGTAGCCGTATAACTCCCAGAGTGCGCGGTTGGTCTAACCTGACTGTAGAAGATTTGCCCTCGCACTTCTTAGCGAGTGGGTAGAGCTGTGGTTTTGCACTTCCCTCGAGTACCACAGAGGAAAAGAGCGACAAATTGAATGCTTCTTTGTTTCCAACAGGGAGCGGAGGCCGGGTACAGCCCACGCGAGAGACTTACAGTTTTCTTTGTTACCGTAGGTCTATACGAACATAGTCTTTTTTTCATGAACGAACTAATTGTCATAACTTGACCTGTCCCTGTCTCCGCCCCTCTTTTCCTCCGTGGTCATGTCTGTTGGGAACGCACGTTGATTCACGTAGGGGCACACAATATTTGTCTATACATTGCCAGGCGATGACGATTGAGTTTGTTATTGCCTCTCAGAACGTCTGTCGTGCTTAGGTTCTGGAATAGGTATGTCGCAGGCCTTCCTCCTGATGGGTGTGGTGATCGCATTCTCTATCAGCTGTCTTCTTTGGGTAAATCTTGTCCGTCCTGAAATCACAACTCGGTCTCTCTGTGCCTTGCTGAAGTCTTGTTGCCCTTAGTGCCGTTGAATGCTCACTTGGAGTCCCGCTTTGTGAACCAATGCTTTATCCTCGTCAGGTTGGTGAATATGCCAGCCCCCTTTGGCGACTAGGTGGTTGCTGCGCATCTTGCATTGATTTTGGAGTCGTAAGGCAAGTCTTTAAGTCCTGCTCTGCGTGACCCTGCCAGTGCAGCCGATCACCACAACACAATTTTGATTTGGGGAGTGTTTAGGGCAGTTTTCTCTATCTATCGTTGTGGCAAGGATGGGGATCAGACCAATGATGGCGAACATCGCTCAACATGTGAGCGATGAGATCACATCTATGCTTGTATAGAGTCGAGTACGCTGAAGTCTTCTCAATGACTTGTCTCTTTCAAGCACAGTCTGCTCTGTGTTGTTCGCTGCCTCTTTTTCGAGTACAGTCTTCTCTGTGATGTCTGCTTCCTTTCTTTTCTTATGTCCTTTTCACCTGAGCCACTAGTTTTTCAACTTTTTCTGATTGTCCGTGCACCTTTCCCACATCCGACAGCACAGGTTCTTTCTAGGAGAATACTTGGATAGGGGAAACGGAGCTCGACTGTGGGAATGTCTGTGAAAGAGAGAAAGTGAACGAATACCATAAAATCTCACCTAGCAAATTTCCGTGAGTTCTGAACGATTACCACAGATCCTTCTCTAGCAAAGCTCTGGCAGTTTTGTAGGCTTTCATGAAACCGCCAGTTCAGCTGGGCCTGACTTGAGCTCTCACCAGTATATGCGGTAAGAGCTTTCCATTTTGGGCCTGGGCCGGTAGTGAACGTGGAAGGCCACTATGAAAATTCCGATTTGGAGGCTCGCGAGCCTTGGAAGTAGCTTCGTGAACTTAGGTTCATCTGAACTGGTGTTGGAAAGTTCCCTCTGAGCAACTCCTTCCTAAAGGGTCATGGAATACAACACCGGATGGCCACGCTGTGCCGTGGTGCCACTCTTTGTAGACGAAGTGATGGTCTCTGTAAGGCGTTCTCAGTGACCATAAATACTTGGGTCATTGGGAAACGTCACACGGTGTCCTCTCCTCTGTCTTGCGTTCGGTGCAAGGCCGTCCAGTTCTTCTCAGTCCAAGGGCATTGTGGGAGCAGGAGGGGGTCAGATGCCCGAGATGGAGCAGCAGTCAGCAGCTGGAAAGCCCCAACCTCTTCATGCAGCTGAACTTATCCAACTGCTCCTAACTTAAGCTAAGCCCGTAGCTTCCTTGGAGGAATGCTTTGTTAAAAAAGGTACCCCACATTTTCTCGGGCGGTGGCTGATGCCCTGGATTTTGTTACTACGACTAGGAAAGCGAAAAGATGTGGCAATCTTACGTGAAGAGAAACGGGTTTCAACACCTCGGTGGATCCAGACCCTAAAATGAGGAGGACCAGATGCTAAATTATGGTGAAATGGCCGAAGATTCCTCATCACAGGTGCTCAGGTGATCAGGAATTTGGGGCCAGACCCTGAAAGGGCTGTTTTTTGTGAACCCCGTGACATCGTCCCGTGAACACCTTTTCGGCAGAAGCATCACATTTGTCACCCTCAATTTTTTGGTCTGGTTGGGCTTTTGCTGCATTTCTCATTTGGGTTGCGCAAGAAAAGGCAAAGATCCCATGGACGCGAACTTTGGACAACTTAGTTATGTGCAATACGCAGATGACTTTGTGGGTGGAATAGTTGAGTAAGAGAACAGCGGAATTATACTTCCCATGTCAGGGGTTCAAATCCCTCTCCTGGCAGTCGTCTAAGGCTCAGCGAGGTCGGTCGCTTCCGGAGGGTTTAGAATTTGTGTTTTGGCCCTATTATTGTGATGATTTGCCCATGAGGCATGTGATTTCTGTCTCCTGCAGTCCACCCTTTGATGCCCGCTTGAAGAAAAAAATGTGCACACACGCACACACACACACACACACACACACACACAGAGAAGGGGGGGGGAGGTGGGGGGTAAGCCTCAGTTGTGAGCGATGTAGTGTTGCCTGTGATGGTCACCGAGCCTGTTTCCTTTTGTTTTGGGAGTGCAGCAGCGGTTCAGGGGAATGTAGCATTACCTGCGATGCTCACCATGTCTCTCTTTGTTCTCTGTGAAGTGGACAATGAGCCAATGATTAGCAGGGTGTGTGTGTGTGTGTAGAGAGAGAGAGAGAGAGAGAGAGAGAGAGAGAGAGAGAGAGAGAGAGAGAGAGAGGTTGCCTTTGGTGCTCACCGAGCTCCTCCCCTTTCATTGTGAGCGACTGTGAGGTTCTCTTCGAGGATGTTGCCTGTTTGTCCACTGGCTTTGCGACCGGTAGATAGTATGCTCCTGGTGAGAGTTTCGTGACATTGCATGCAATACCGACGAGCAGAGGACCTATGATCTCAATCTTTGTGTCATAGGTGAAGGTGAGTCCTGCACATGACAGATGTGGGAGTGAACTTCCTGCATCTATCCATTCGTTTTTTATGGCAAAGATTGGGTGGTAAGTCCAAGAAGTTCCATATTTGTCCTCGAGTTCTTAGAAATGAATCGGAACTTTGTGTATGCCCTGCATTGATGCCATTCGCTGAAGTAACTGAATGTCTGTTTGGTCTGGTGTGCAAAATGAGTGGTAAAGGGTGTGATTCGCTGCTTGTCCTCCTTGGGGGGGCGTTCACGTTGTGAGTATTCGAGTTTGTTTGTGTGTGTGTATAAGAGAAAGAGATAGTTGGCTGAAATGAGTTGGTTATCGGGGTGCTTGTTAAGATTTAGAGTATAGAGTGTTCCGTGCTAGATGAGAGAATGGTAATTCACTGCAGTTTGCAGAACTGCTTGTTTTATTAGCATGTGCTTTACTGCTTTGCTACCTCTGCTCGTTTGTGGTTTGGCATGGGCGAGTGCCACCCTGGTGAAGCAGCTTGTCCTTTCTGAGGGCAGTTGTTTCATTTATGATTTTTTGGGTGTAACAGCAGTTCATGCGGCTGCAATGCTTTTCGGCCTATCAGATGGACATTTAATTGATAGCGCTGCAGTTGACGAGGAATCTTTTCTTTGTGTTTGTTCGCTGTCTATGTGTGTGCATTTTCTTTTTCGCGTGTGTCCATAGACACGGAGTGAATCTAATCTGAAACGGGATTTGTTTTGGAATCAGACTGCGATTGGAAAAGGAGCAAATGCCCGAATGGTGTCTAACCTTAGTTGGGTTTTGTTCAATAATCAGGTTGTCGTAACAGGCACTGTAGTTGGTTGCTCGGCACTTCGTGTCTCCCAACCTTGCGCTGTGAGTGTAGTGAGCGTATGATTGAACATATACGGAATGTTGAAAGTTAAGTATGACTGTAGCTGGTCTGTTATGAAATAATAAGGTGCGATGTGTAAGGGTTGAAGCTGGCAAAGAGGTTCTCGGGTTGGTAGAGGGATGGTGTAGAACGCAGGTGCAGCAGAGGGTTCTGATCAACAATGAGCACTGATGGTTGGGGATGGTGGTTGGGTGGGTGGGTGGGTCTTTCGGGTGTCTGTTTGTTGGTGCGTGGGAAGGTAATAAAAGATTGGTAAGTGAGGGCAGTTGGATGGAGATAAATCCTGTCAGGAGAGATATGTCCGTATGAGCGTCTTTTTTTTTTTGTTGAGAGGGATCTCTCTCAGCAGAGCTGAGGCTTCTGTCTGCACACTATCTGACTGCCATCTGGATGGGGACATTCACTGGGACTGCCGCTTTGTGTATGGACTGCGAGTGTGATCAGGAACATGAGAGCAAGGGACATGTATACTGTTCTGGAACCCGTACTGCCATCGGGATGGGGAACTTCTGTGGTGCGAATCCAGGGTTGCGCTCGGGAGTGCCTTCCGCTTCATGTCCGGGATCAGGGTTGCGACTGCTTTTACACTGGGAGTAGGACCTGCTCAGGCTGTGCAGCTGGCATCCGATTGCGACTGAAGAGGAAATGTGAGCTGCTTACCGAATCAGGACTGCCTTTGTGTTTGTTTGAACTTGAGGTGGCTTGATGTCATCAGAGGCTATTAATTTGCATGCAGACTGTTTGATACAACTCTTGCAGATAGGTCCGTCTCCACCCAAACAACCAGAAAGCCTATCTGGAATGGGAGAGAAACAGTTTGATCAAAAGAGGAACCATACGGCATATATATCTTCAGGCCTGTTTGTTTGGACAGGACAGGGTCAGGCATAGAGGCACGGCATAGTGGCTGCCTTTGCGACAGAAAGGGAGCACAGTTTTTCACTGCTGTTATGCTCTTACCTGACCATCTGATCGGACATCACACTGATGCATGGGAGGGTGTGGGGCGATTGCTACTGGTGGGCGGCGATGTTCCATCACAACTGAGCAAAGGGAGCCATTGCAACTGCTGTGCGCGGATGTGTCTTAATGGCCATATATATATATATGACGATATATATATGCCTTTTGTCATTGATTTGCTGAAGCACAACAAACAGGTCTGGACGAGCATCAGGGATGGTGTTCTGGTATGGAGGACTGTTGCTGCCTTAAGGCTATACACTGGTGCGCGTTCCAGAAATGGGTGGTAGTAATCTTCGACGACAGACTTGTTCAATACCGGCAGCCCTGTTTCAAGAGCATTGGTAGTTATTGTGAAGTTTGGCTGACAGATGTCGGTTGCGAGCTGTCTTGGCTGGCTGCTGCGATGACACAGACACATGATCTTGATGGGTGTTGTCGTGGGCGAACAGTAGTCAGACTGACCACCACAGCAGGCAACAGAAAGGGCTGATCGTATCCGTGTAATGGACTGTTGTTGGCATGCTCATGGATGAGGAAGTCGGGAAAAGACGAACAGTTTGCTGCTGGCTGGTTGCTTGCTTTTGCTTGCACCTTTGCTTTGCTCGGTTGGTTGATTGACCCATGGAACAAACATTTCTTTTTGGGTGGAGCACCAAGGATCTGATTGTGATCGGCTGGTGGGGAAGCAGCTTCATTGAGGAAAGATTCAACCAGGCACATGCGCGAAGTGTGTGAATGCGAACAGCACAGGCACGGCAGGGGATGGTGCGGAGGTTGTTGCTGCAGTCGGTTTTAATGCCATCGCAGTAAGGGAGGGTTGAAGGCATTGGCAAGGAGCTCCGTAAGAGAGAGTGAACATGGAAGAGTAGGACATCAAAGGACCTTGAGGGGAAGAATTAAGTGTTTGACCCCCAGTATATAGGCTCGAATGCACAGCAGCATCTCCATGCCGAGAGCCAAGCCCAGTGGGATCGGCAAGCCCAGTGGGATTCAATGTGAATGCTCGTCTGTAGATCTGTCATCGAGTGTGACAGTCATTTATGTGAATTCAGAAATGAGAGCCAGTGACAGACCAGAGTACGTCATGGAAAAGATTGTTATGCGACAGGACTGCAGAGCACTTAGAGAGAGTGAGAGGACGGAATACACAGTCGTAGGAACTGGACAGAAAGGAAGACTGCCAAGGACAGAACGGTTTTGTCTAGAACAGTGCTGAGCGTCGACGGACCAATCAGGGAACTAATGTCAGTGAGGTGAGCCGTTACTGCCATTACGTTTGAGGACTGGACTGACTGTATAAAACTGTATGTGGAAAAGCACTTGCCTTGCCGAGGGACAGAATGAACCAGATTGCGATCTGAATGCTGTTTGAGCACTGTGCACATGCTGCTATGCCACAAGCTAAACCGAAGTTGCAGCAGCGCATAGGGTGCTGTCCTTTGGGCTACCTGTGCAATCGTCAGAGTCTGAAGTGCATTCGTGTTCTTGCTGTTGCCTGGTTTGATTTGTGGTGTGCCTATGTAGGATGACCAATGGTCGTATGCTTGAAACAGCTTTCCTGAATCATGGATTCTTGACCTAAAAGAATAGTGTGAAAGGATATAGAAGGGCACTACTTACTACGCACGTCCATGAGAAAGGCCTTGAACTTGCTGTGGGAGACAGGTCATGCATTTTTCTCAAAAATTCTGAACATGAAGGGACGAAAAGACCGAGAATGAAATGCATCGAACAAAAGAAAGCGGTCTAAATAAGAATGAGGCAAGCATATTGGTGATGACCCGGCTAACTGATACGGCTGCCAAATTTGTTTGGAGACGTGAGTTGTTTTTATAGTGCTGCCAACCGAACCTGGCATTCTTGTATCAAATAAAATAGACTGAGAAGAAAGCTACGTCTAGCCGATAGAAGCAATGAAGCCTTTGCAATTCGGTCAGTGAGTGGGGCCATGCGGAGTTGATTGTGAAAATTCTGGGTGATACGAGCTGCCAGGTGTCCTTCTAGAAGGGCAAGTTTATCGCGTCCACATTTAGCGTGCTTCGACCGAAACACAGTTGAGGCACAGTGCCACATGGCTTACGTCTCGTGGACATAGATATGGCATACACATAGACGTAGACTAAGAAGTAGAGTAATTTTGCCCACCTCTTCAGCTCCCTCTCGGACCCCCTTGTACTCTTGGTCTGTTGCTTGTTATTTTGCTTTTTTGTCAATTGTCTTTTTGGTCGCTTTGGAATCCCACCTTGGACCTTGGTGCTGTCTGACATCTTGCTCTTTGTGGCCTGGTTCAAGCTTGCACCTCAGTTCCTTGGTGGGACTTCCGTGCCAACAGTTGCCTCTGCTCTGTCCTCAGTTGCCTACCTCTGTCTTTTGCTTAGGGTCTTGAAAGAGCCGTTTCCTTCCTTCAGCTGTGATTGGTCTTGCGCTCAGCCAGACTGCTGTCCGTGGGTGGTCTTTCCTAGCAAGCAGGCAAGCAAGGCACTCGAGGAGGTCTTCTGGTTCCCTCGTCCATTGTTTGATTCCCTGTTTGTTTGGCGACGACGGAAATGCGCTGGTCAGCCAACACTGGTTTGACTTGGCACCATGTGATATTTTGCACAGTCGTCTTGGATTTCAAGATCTTGGCAGTCAGGTGTTTGAGGTCAGACTCTTTGCATGGAGGGTATTTGTCCAGATCGATCGCTGAAGGAAAGAAGATCTTTATTGTGTGGGTGCACATGACACTGCCTTTGCCATGGCGTGGCTGTGTGCTTTCCGCTGAGCCTCGCTGCTTATGTTTTTGGCAGTTGCAAACGCCTCTCCAGGCACGCAGCAAGACATATTGCATGGACGCTTTGCATGGAGGGTTCTGCTTCGAAGTGATGTGAATTTATCTCGTCCCTTACTCTGCTTATGTTCTTGGCAGTTGTATCAAACGCCTGTCCAGGTTCGCAGCAAAACATATCAGAGAAGAAAAGTAAGTGCGATGTCGTCCATATTCGGAAGGCAACCCTTTGTGATGATTGTCATCACTACTCGGCTCGAAAGTCTCCCCTGCGAAGCAGGGGTGCTGTTGTCCAAGATACTACTCTGTCGTGTGTCTGTCAGGGGAGCCTAGATTGTCGAGGAGCGTGCTGCAGTTTCGTTGATGTCTCGTCAGACATACAGCCCAAGAACTGCTACATTGTAGTTTTGGAGTCTTGAGTGCGGGCTCATGATGTGCATCAATGCTCCTGCCAGGTAAGCACGGAGTCGGTGACAGTTTTCAGCTTGCGAAAGCAGAAGACCGGATGTGCGTTTTCAGGTGTGTATGTAGTAGCTGCACGAGGAAATCCCTTTTTTCTGGCTCGGCGTACCCATGGGCTGTAGAAGGCGATGTAAAAGAGATGATCTTGTGCAAAGATCTATGTCCGTTGTGAGGTACAGAAGCTCCTATATGTCCTTTCTGTCCTTGTATGCTGTGGCTGAGGATTCTTATGGGTTTCCCCTGTGCCCGGCAACCTAGGCTTTAGCAAGGAACCTGTCACTGGTGACCCTTTTGTTCTGTAATTGGGTTTCTCCATCAATTTGCGGGTTCGCTTGTTCACTGTAATCGGGAACAAATAAAGTAGTCAGATCCAACAAAAACAATTTTTGGTCAGGTAGTGTACCCATTGAGGGCCAAAAGCACTGTTGAAGACGGCTATTTGCACATTCTTTGGCATCTAATGCCTGTCTACACGTTCACCCTTGCACGTCCATACGTTCATGGTGAGAGACTCACACCTGCTTTTTGGATTTTAGCGAATACATTACACACACACACACACACACACACACACACACAGGGAGAGAGTCAAAAGATTCTCCAAAATCTCCTTTCTAAACGCACACACCAGATTCTCTGGGGTATCGACTGTGAAATGATGTAGTGAACACCTTCCTGCTAGTTGCATGTAGTTTTGACTCACCGACCACCTCCGTGTTCCCAGTGATGTGGGCGGAAAGGTGGTTGTGGAGGGGGGGGGGGGGAGATGGTGCGGAGCACATAATATTTTCGACTGTAGACCTACAATTAGTGGCTTTGCTCTCAAGGCCCCAGCTTATTGTCAGGGTAGCCTGACTACTCTCTGGCTTCCCTGTGTCTGCCATGTTCCCTGTTGGTTGGTAGACAAGATTTGACAGCTTCCTGGTAGTGAAGTCTTAGGGAGGCTAACTTTGAGGAAGGAGTATGTTGAACACAAGGCCTTTCTGTGCAGGGTAGATGCTCGAAGGCATTGAGCTTAACTATTCCCTGTGCGGCAGGCGGTTGCCCTCGCGGAAGGGAGAGTGACTTCTAATTTCTGCTATGATTTGCACAACTATCTTCTTGGAGCCCCTCAACCTTGTGGGTGTCGATAAGGTGGATGCAGTGTGGGTTGCCTATTGGATTGCTGGCCAAAATATCCCCCCTGGTCATCATCAATTGTCCATTTTGCACTCTGATTGGTGTTACTCAACCATCTTCCTGTACTCTGGTGATGTTGAAGTTCGTTGCTAAGCCGAATGGCAATTTGTGTTGGTCTGGTGTGCTCTCCGTATGTGGCTCATGTTTGAAGGTGCGATAAAGGAGCTCAGGGAGACGCCAACAAAGCGACAGCACAAATTTCTTGAATTCTATGATGTAAGAGATGCTGCGCGCGCGCTACAAGCACTGGATGGAAAGGAGATCGGAGGGAAGCGGGTGAAGATCGAGTTCAGTCGGCCAGGTGGGCAATTGAAAAGAGTAAGACAAGCACAGGCCCAGACACATGCACAGGGACAGGTTGCTATACCACTTCCAGGTCCTGGTGTTGTTCAAAGAAACAGACTGCCTCAAGGTGCAGTTGTTGCAGGAGGAGCTGGCCAGCCTGTGTACAGTTATTTAGGCTGGCCTGCACCGGATGGTTCCTTGCAGTCAGCTGCAGCGATGACGGGACAACCGATTGCTGGTGCACCACCAGCCCAGTTCATGTGGACTCACTTTGGGGCATTCCCAACACCACTTGTGCCCCTCTCCTCTCCTCCAATGAGTACGATACCTCAACCCCTTCCTCCAGGATATCATCAGCCCCCGCCTGGTACATTGCAAGCTCTCCCACCTGCTGTGCCCACATCATGGGGTCTTCCTGTGTCCCCGTCGGGTAACAGTCCTGGAGCTCCTCGCCCCATGCATGGTGTTGAAGGTCGATCACCTTACATGAAGAATAACCCCGCTAGTAATGCAGGGCCCAATGGTGGGGGAGTCGAGGGATGCACAAGTGCAGCAAGGGGAAATGCCGTGATCGGTGGTGTATGCCATGCTTCTGGATACAGCGGAGGAAGTGCTGGTGAGTTTGTAAGGGGGGCCAGTGGCGCATGCTTCGGAGCAGGGGGGAGGGGTGATAGTCGTAGGAGAAGGATAGCAAGCAATGGACCATCAGCTGGGGGCCCGACAGGCAAGGGAGACATGCTGCCCACAGACCGGGATGGGGTGCCAAGTGGTGGAGGCTGTGCAACCCGGGCCAAGGGTACAACAGAACGTGGCCTGGGAGCCAAGAATGCATCGAGGGACACTGTGCAATCGCAGTACATCTTTGACGAGGCAATGGCGCAAAGGGAGGGTGAAAATGGGGCAAGCCCAAAGACAACCCTCATGATCAAGAACATCCCAAATAAATACAGGTGAGTTCTGCCTAGCTCTATTGCCATGGGTATTTGCCGTTTTGGTTATTGGATCATATTTCGATCCGGCGGTGCTACTCTGTCAAGCAATGTGCCTTGCGTGACCGTGTGATGTGTACAGAACATGGGCCTCAGATTTTGGGTGTGGCTCTATTTGCGCTGGAGTATTTGAGCTTAATGTACTGCAAGCATCTGGAGGTGTGCAACAATGTGGCAAGAATCCCGTACAGCGCAATGTGGAGGAGCTCATCGTGTTGGACTCATTTCTGTGCAAGATTAGAGGATCTGGGAGCAAGGGAGAATATGGTGTAAATCGATGTCCTGTTCTTAAACGATGAAAAACAAACTGCGTACAATCTGGGTGCATTGATATGGAAGAGACAACTGAGCAGCATCTGTGTTTGTTTGTAATAACAAAACAGCTTGTCTGAAGTGGGGACTTCAGGCGGAGTAGATGGTGGTGTCAAGGAATTTTTGTTCTTTGATCTCTCTCTGTATGAACCTTCTCATGTCTGGATGTCAATCATTTATGCTTTGGAGTTTATGTTTGAGGGATTTATGGCCATGCGATTGGACTCGGATGGGCGGGAAGTCGTCGTTTATGTCAGCTGTGTGCGCTGTGTCCTAAAAGCCAAGAATGCTGGAATTGTGTGGTAGCTGCTGAGTACTCCATGTCACTGCCTGGAAGTGGTAGCTTTGCTTCTTCTTTCCTTTCTGCTGGGTTTTGCTTTCCGGCTCGGGCTGAACTGCATGTGCAAGGGGGTGGTTCATTTATTCATGCCAGTGGTAAAACGGCGCGATACTGACCTGTTTTGGTGTGTGTTGCTCTGTTGGTTCTGTTCTGCTGTGCGGAATGTGATCCGTCTGCGGTGAGTGCAGTCAAGGGATGCTCTTAGCTCTTCTAGATGCACACTGTCTCAGGTGCAACACAGCAGTAGCAGCAGATCCTTCAAATAAAGAGCCAATTTCAGCATACGACTTTGTGTATCTTCCGATCGATTTCAAGTAAGTGTTTTTCGCTCCTGTCTTCAGCCTGTTGAGACAAGAGCTAACTGTTGGAGTGTCGTTGGGGTTCAGTTTTGTCAGTCATGACTGCAAGTACCCTCAGCTCTTTGCAGCATATGTATCTGAAGACCTCAATCATATCCAGAGCTAGACTATCATGCCATTTGAACCTCTGAGTGCGAGCGCATGTAGTCAGTGCTTCTCCGTTGAAACGAAACACGGTTTTGAAAGCTACTTTTGCACTGCATTTGATTACAAGCTGTGCTCTTGCCAGTAAATATGGTCAGGAAGGTATAGGAAAGTCTGTGCGGGGTTCTCATTTTACATTGGAAACATGAGATTCAGTTAGGATGGAAATGTGCATGCATGCTTTTTATCCCCCCTGCAGACAAGGGGATGAGTGTCGGTGACAGTTTCGGGTTGGTCTTATTGGATTTCTGTGGTTGTAAAAACCAAAAAGTTCAGCAAGTCATCACATTCTGTTCAAAGAAACGAACTGCAAAGACAGCGTGTAAAAACCGAAAAGTTCAGCCTGTGTTATTGCCACCCACTGATATGGAAACCGAATGCTTAATTGCTTCCCGATGAACAAGCTGATGAATGGCTTGTCTTACCAATCCATTGCGCCGTGGACAATGCAATAGACATTAGGGCTTCGAAAAGGTTGCACTTGTACGAAGCTTGAGATTCACTGCTGCTGCTTTTGACATCATGGACAGGATTATCGTGAGATCACTCATCCGGTGTCAGAAGCTGTGCGTGTGTTTGTTGTGTGGCCTCTGAAGTGCAATCAGCACCAGCACAAGCGTTCCTCTGTCACCGCTGGAACAGTGTTGTTCTCTTGCTTCCTGTGCCGGACTGGGAAGAACAAGAGTTGTCTTCTTCTAGAAATCTGCTGAAATTCGAATTATTTGGAAGTTTATCATTGCCCTGGGCGGGGATGACACAAACCTGTGAGATGGGAACGAAATTGATCGCAACTGTGCAATGATAGGAAGAAGGTCATCATGGGCCCTGCACAGAGGCGAAACACACTTTGGAAAATTGGTTCCAAAAAGATAACAGGGAAAAAAGGAAAAGGAATCTGAAATGCGCTCCTTGATGTCTCTTCTGGAAACAACTTATGTCGGTACTTTCGTTGCCCTTGGAGGCTTGGACCCGTCCGTGCAAGGAATCGAACTGTCACCCTCGGCCACAGGAGCCTAGTCTCCTAACAACTACAGCCATGACAAGGTGTGTCAAAGTGGAATCGTATGGGTCCTGATATCCACCGCACCCTTGCATGGCTGTATTGTCCTTAAACACGCATACAACACCACACAGACGTAAAACTCTCGCACACTTCGCTCCAATTCAGCACATGACCATCATCCAACAGGGGATTTACCCACAGCCCACCGCATTCCCGGTACAATTTCGAGGCTGGTTACTGCGCTGGAGTATAGTCAGTACTTTCTCAGGCCTCGTACCCATCCATCCACGCATGCACGGAATGAAACGGGCACCCTTAACCACTACAGCTGCGACAGTGTACAAAAGTGCAATCATACCGGTGTATAACAGTGAAGCCTTCCGCCATGCATGCCACCCTCTCTATACCCGACTACTTACAGATTTGGTGATCCCGGTTTTGTTGTGGTCCACTATATCCAGATCTCGTTCCAAATCAGACCTTGGAGATAGTGGCATCAGAAGTCAAAAGCTGCATATGGATTGGGTTGTAGGGTTAGTGAAGTCGTTGGTGCAGAAATGCCATTTGCGTCAGGCCAGAAGGGCAGCTTCTCAATATGGATGTGTGTCTGCCGAACAGATGAACCAGCAGGTGTGAAGTTCATTGTTGGACAGTGTTGTTGCTCTCTTGCAGCAGGCTAAGGCCATGTGCCTCAGGATTGCGATTGATGATGGATCGATTGTCTGTGAATGGTGTCCCTGCGCAGGAATCGGTGTAATCTAGGATATGCGTTTGTGAATTTCACCTCTGTCGCTGCAACGCTGAAATTGTATCGTGCATTTCATGCCCAGCAATGGGAAGCTTTCAACAGCCGCAAAATATGTCAGGTCACATATGCCAGAGTTCAGGTACAGTGACGCTACCCTTTCATGTAAAGCACGTGATTGCGTTCCTTATTTGCTGTGAATGTGGCTAGCAGTCTGCAAAGCATGCAGATGAGAATGAAAGCCGGTGTTTTGTGTGGAATCGAACCGAGGACCCTAAGGTCCGTGGAAAGGAACGTCATAAGGGAAACATTGGATAGGTCTTGTAACGGATGTGGGATTGATGGCGAGAGAGAGAGAGAGAGAGAGGAGGGGGGAGGGGGGGGAGCTGTATTGTACTGCATGCAGGGAACAACAGGTTAATGACACCAACTTGGGATGACCAGACCGTAATATCGTTGTTGCAGTAGGCCTTCCTTGGCCTCAAAGGAATCCATTCCATCTGATATCCCCGTTTGGGGTACCGCTAGTTACCTTTGACAGAGTGCACTCAGACTGCAGTGCTTTTTTCCCTCTTTGGATCTTTTTAATGGCACTGACTCGGAGTTGGCAGCAACAGACATTCCATTGCGGTTCTCCGTTTTCCCCAGTTCGAGTAACCACCTCTATTGTCTTCCTGTCTCCATCGCGTACTGAATGGATGTTCATGATGGAAAGTCAGAGACCTCTTCCTTGTGTTCCCTGTTGTGTATGTCATGTTGTCGACAGCCATTTGGCTGTTTGCAGGCTGCACATCTGATCTTACAGGGATTGTATTGTTCTCTGATAGTGTGTTGCAACTTTGTAATCTTGTGAGCTGCTGCAGTAGTGCGCTTCTGAAGGTTTTTCCTCAGGGCGCAAGCATCATCATGTGCATGGTTTCGGTTATAATCGATTTGATGGAACTGCTTTTTGTCTGTATGGTTTTTTAGTCGAGTGAGTCGGTGTTTCTCTTCCCGACCTTTGCGTGATAGTCTATGGAATGCTTGGCCCACAATGGCTCACTGCTTTAAGTTGTTGCTGCCGGCTGAGCTGGCAATCATTGTGTGGTTGTCACTCTTTCCCATAGATCTTTATGGGGGGGCTGAAGCATATTATTTTTTTGTTCTTCTCTTTGCTGTGATGTTTATGTAGGGGCGAGCGGCCCTGGAAGAGCACTTTCGGAACTCCAGGTTTGCATGTGACACGGACGAGTACCTGCCCTTGGTGTTCTCGCCACCGCGGAACGGCATTGCCTCTCCGCCTCCAATTGTAGCTGTCGGCCATCTCGCTGGCCGCATATCAGGGGCAAGGAGAGAAACAGTTCCTCCTCCCATGATGCCACCATCCAATAGTCAGCGGAGCAGTGGCGGGGAGTCTGAGGAGCACCCATCAAGGAATGCAATGGGAAGCTCAAACAATACTAGCCATGCTGAACAACCGAGGCTGGTTCTTGCAAGCGGGTGTACATCTGTAACAACAAGTAGCAGCAGCAATGCATGTAGTAGCAATAGTGGGGTTGTCAGCTATGTGAGTGAGAGTACCTCTGTGAATGGGAGTGCTGCAGGTTCCTCCTCAGTAACACTGCCAGCTTCGGCTTCAGCATCCATGTCACCACCAACATCGCCGACAGCACCAATGAGCGGGGATGTGACGGATAACCTGGACCCAGAGAGTACAGGACCTGTTTTGGGCACTGCTAGTAGTGCAGATTCTTCAGGACCAGCCCAGGGGTCGTCGTCTTTGAGCTCAACGCCAGGAGCAAATGTATCAAAACGCAGTGGTCATCGATGACAAGAAAGTAATGACCATCAAGAGCCTGCCTGCTGAGGTGTTGGGAATTCAAGACGGAAATTGAGGGTCACTCAAAGAGCTTTGAGGAAGTGTATGCATGACTAGTTGGGTATCATGCAATACACGAGTCACAGGATGTGCAGTAGAAAGGATAATCTTGGAGTGTTGTTTATGTGTGCTTGTCACAGAGAGAAACAGGACGAACTGTGGGAAGAAACGTGCGAAGAGAGAGAGAGAGAGAGAGGGGGGGGGG
>BFEA01000526.1:1026889-1045899 GCA_003427395.1 Chara braunii | reverse complement strand
GAGGGTACCAGCTGGTGTCTGATCCAAGAGCCCTTGTGGCCTCCTTGCTAATGTCTGACCCAAGAGCCCTTGCCCTGGCCCTGAGGGTAGACTGTGCTGTTGGGGCAGAAGAGGGTGCAGCATCTGATGGCTCTGGGCCTGGAGAGCCGGCATCATGTTCAGATGCACAGTGTAGCTGCTGTCCGAGGGATAATTGCAGCCCGTGGACTGACCCAGTGGCTGCCCCATTCCATCCATGAAGGGTACTGAGACGATTGTTGGAAGTTGGGCCTCGTGGGGGGGGGATTCTGGGATCCCGGGTGGGGGGGGACCAGTGTGGTCCATGGGCAGTTCGCCCATCTGGTCCGGTGAGGCATGTTCCACCCCTTCCATCACTGTCGATCTGAGATTATCCTTCGGCCTGCTACTCAGGGCAGAGATTTTTTCAGCAATTTTTTCCTTCCATCGAAGCAGTCCGTTGGCGTGAGTCTCCTGTTTGTCCCAACGGCTAGCAGAGATTTTTCCTGCCTGTGGGTTCTGTTCTCGGACCGGATTGTCAGGCCGCGGGGCTGGCCGTGGCAGTTCCGAGGCCGTGACAAATTCTTGAACCGGCGAAATCTGTTTTTGTTGAGCCGATGACCCCGGATGACCTAGACCCACGGCGGGCTGAGACACAGCGGGGGAATCACCTTGAGCAGGTGGGATCCCACCTGGTTCCCCCGACGTTCCCGGCTGGCCGGGTGTCTTGGTAAGGAGACCGGCCGTGGAGGAGTCTGCGGGTCCACCTAGGGCAGGTTGTGCTATATTGCCCTGCTGTTGGCGGCCATCCGGCCCCTGTGCCTGGGGCCTCAATCCTAGGTAGGCATTAGACGAGAAGGTTCTCTCTGCACCAAGCCATTTTCCAGCGGGACTTGCGGAGATAAGGATGCTAGTATTCGGTACCAGGGAGAAAGGCGGAACTGAGGGTCTGATCCCACCACTACACTACAACCCAGTTACAGTGTAGTTTTCGGATCCCACCACTTTCCGACGTCGTAGAGGCCGCCGAAATATTTTGCCATACTTTCGTTTGGATGTGTCGTGGCAGCACGTCCGCGAAGGGTGCAAGCGTAGTTACTACAATTTTTCTGTAGACCGTGAGGGCATCTCTGCAGCGAAAAAAAGGGAGCAAACTTTTTTTTTTTTTTTTTTTTTTTTTTTCGTCCGTTTGCAGCATTAGGAATGTCCGTGAACCACACTGTTGTGTGGCATTTCGGTTGACGAACACGTCCGCCTTCTGCAACAGCCCACGAATAACCGCCGCGGTGTCGAGCGCATCGGTCCGGCACCGCACGCGGCAGCGCAGGACCCTCTCGGCCGCGTCATGCAGGAGTTGAACCAACCTCGTCACGAACACACAAATGGAGCTTCCTTAGGCCGCTCCGGCCGAGTGCGCCAGCCATACCTCTCGCGAGCCCCTACGACAGGATAGGGCCTACGCGAGGCACAACTTACCTCCACCTTACGGGAGCTGTCACCTCCCATCGGTGGGCGTATCCCCGCCGAGCTACCAGTCCACAATACGAAAGTTAATCAGTTGCAATCGCAGAGGTAGACCACCCGAGGGCGTTTCTCGTTCGCTGTAGCATAGGGGGTACGTGCGGTAATACGCGTATCGGACCCGCACGCGAACCGATATCTTGGGGGGCTGAAGTCCCAAGCGCGACTCGTCGTCGGCCGACTAGGACGCATCCCACATACCACGCGCACACCACTTTACGAACGCAAAGATAAAACACACGCACACACACACATACGAAATGGCACAACGCAAACAGCGCGACAACGCTCGTAGCCCCTTGGTAGCCAACCCATAACTTTCCGATGCAGAAATCGGATGGGCGTCGCGCGTGAGGCTTAATATAAAACCCCGCGGACGCAAGGCTAACTCATATCGACTCGCAATGCAAACGTACGCAAGCAGTCGTGATGATGGCGTACTATGTAGTACCCATACTCATGCGGCCCTCGCTAATCTCGAGGGTCGTGTCGGCTGACACGCGCCTCGAGGGTTAATCTCTCGACGCTGGACAACCGCCATGCACGGTTGAAGACCACACACCCTCTTCTGCACCTTATGCAGAGGGGTGGTACACAGGTCCACACCTGTGGTGGTAGCCGTTTCTTGCGGTCCTGGGGATAAGTCCTACCCCATGCTTGGGCGAAAGTCAAGAGGTTTGACTTTGACGGCTGCCATGGACTACAACGTCCAACCATAAAAATCTACAACAAGCAAAGGATAAGATGGGATCTACCAGTCCACAGTACGAAAGCTAATCAGTTGCAATCGCAGAGGTGGACCAGCCGAGGGCGTTTCTCGTTCGTTGTAGCATAGGGGGCACGCGCAGTAATACGCCTATCGGGCCCGCACGCGAACCGACCTCTTGGGGGGCTGAAGTCCCAAGCGTGGCTCGACGTCGGTCGACTAGGACGCATCCCACACGCCACGCGCACACCACTCTAACGATCACAAGACAACAACACACACACATACACACGAAACGACGCAACACAAACAACGCGACAACGCTCCTAGCCCCTCGGTAGCCAACCCATAACTTTCCGATGCGGAAATAGGATAGGCGTCACGCGCGAGACTTAGTATAAGAATCGCGCGGACGCTGGGCTAACTCATATCGACTCGCGATGCAAGCGCACGCAAGCGGTCACAACGATGGCGTACCACGTGGTACCCACACTCGTGCGGTCCTCGTTAATCTCGAGGGTCGCGTTCGACACTCAAGTGTCGGCTGACACGCGCCTTGAGGGTTAATCTCTCGACTCTGGACAACCGCCATGCGCGGTTGAAGACCACACACCCTCTTCTGCACCCTTATGCAGAGTGGGTGGTACACAGGCCCATGATTGTGGTGGTAGTCGTCTCTCGCGGCCCTAGGGGTGAGTCCTTCCCGGAGCCTGGGCGAAAGTCAAGGGGTTTGACTTTGACAGCTGCCATGGACTACAACGTCCAACCATAAAAATCTCTAAGAAGCAATAAGACTCGCACGAACCCAAGAAGAGGGGATAGGGCAAAGGTCTCCTAGCCCTTGAAACTAAAACCCATGTGCAAGACCGGCGGTCCCATAACTTTTAGACGCCGGGGGCGGCGAGGCGTCGCGTGCAGGACTCTGATATACAACTGCGCGGTCACGGGCCAGCCCTATGCCAACCACTGATACTGATGCCAACCATATGTGGTAACCGCGGCTTAGGCCTCGCGATATTGAATGGCTGAAGGAACTCATCGTGAGGGGTTACCCCTCACGATATTGAACGGCTGAAGGACACGCCGTTCGACCCTCGCGACATTCCCGCCTTTCAGGTGGAGTGTCCCGCCGGCCAAAGTAAATAGGCTCTGTGCAAGGGGAGGCCCCTCCTCTTCAGGGCCTAGGGCTTGGGATGTCCTGGACAAGGACCTCGAATCCCGGCCCAGGACCAACGTCCGACTAAGAAAGCCCCAAGACGCAAATGGGCAGAAGGGAGGGTCTTCCCTGTCCCTCAATCCCAACTTCCACGCGATTGTTAACACGGCCCCTTGGGCCCCTCGAATACCCATCGTACGTATACCCACGCATCCATGCAAAAGGGGATAGAGTTATGACGATCACTTTTCACAGGCACAGTAGGACTCCTCACAACCATGTATATGTTTATGCAATCGCAGGCAGTCCAAATCCAAAATCCGAGCCACAAGACATACTTGGAACCACACCAAGAATCAAGCAACAAAGCACGCACTACACGGAGTCAACCCCAACCATTCTCTATGCTCATACTCTTTTGCTTTAGCCATGCAAGCCCCAATCGTCGATCCAACCAACCTCAATCAAATACTCAGTATCTTTGTCAAATGGCCATTCAATAAAAGTCCGGATGAAACCCTTAACAAACAGTAAAACCCCCAGGGCTAAAGCCTTTTAGGTTAAGTATGGAGGGTGAGCTGGAATTGAGTCGAAAACCGACGAATCGGCAACTGACCTGTTATCAGTGATAACAGGAGATGATCCTCAAGGGATCAAGCTGAATCTAGTCCTAATCCTGAATCGAACGATCAAGACCACCTATAACACATGACAGGCCAATCCCCAAGTTGAGATCACAAGTGTATGGAGAATACAACCTCATAACATATTCTCACTCAAATCCTCGTAACTGGCTAAGCCTAAATCTACCTTTTAAGCACTGGCCAAGGCAAAGGCAGACCCTGCCTAAGTCTCCCCTATTCAGGGTGGATTGCCAGAATCGCCACCTGTCAAAATATATTCTAACTCCCCTAATTCAAGAAAATTTTGGCAGCGCTTCCCGTAGCAAGAGTGCCTTTTTAGAATTTATACAAGCTCGAGTCTCAAAAGCAGGAGTTTTCTATAACTCTTGAAAGTCAAATTTCGTCTATCTCTCTGACTTAGCAGAAATTTGGGCAGCATCCCCTAGTTTTGCAGAAATTTCGGCAGCACTCCCCCTAGAAAAGTGTTTTCTCAAAATTCATACAAAGCCAAGTTTAGAACTTGGAACTAACTCTGACATACCAAAACCTAGTTTTGTCTAACTCCCTGAATTAGCGAAAATTTGGGCAGCACTCCCTCTAGAAAATTAGACTTTCCAGATTTTTACTAAGTCAACTATGACGAAAAGACAAGCTGGACTTTGGCAAGTCAAAAATTTGTCTAACTCCTTGAATCTGTAGAAATTTCGGCAGCGCTTCCCGTATAGAAAGTAGCTTACCATAATTTATACAGGTCCAAGTATAGTAGCGACTCTCAGAAAATGCAAAAATCGATCTAAGTAAAATAAAGTCAGCTCAGAAACTTCAGGAATTGACCTAACTCCTATCGCTCTAGCACGTGGCGAGCCTCTAAAGCAACTACCTGTCAACCTGAAACCCAGACCAAGTAGTAATCTCACTCAACTACATTCAGGCCAAACCACAAAGGTAAGTACTTTCACCATCCCCAAGCCAATCTGAACAAACAATAGTTCATGATCTTTCAGTGAGTTATCCCCTCATACCCAACTTACATAAGGCATAGGCCAGGGCACCTGAACTTAAAGAGCGCACCCAACTTAGCCAGGCCCAAAGTCTGAATACCTAAACTTATAGAGAGTTCTGACTTGGCCTGGTATACACAAACAGAGGGCACAACTACTTCTTTCTTTTTTGGGCGTCTTACTAGACCACTCTATCGCCCTGAACTGTTTAAATAGCCAATTTATATATACCTCTCTTAACTTAGTCTTCGAAGGGACATAAGGCTGAGCCGCTCAACTTAGAACATTGCTCAGCCTGCCCACATTTACCTTCAGTTATATCTCTTAATTATACTTTCTTCAGTTGTGATAAGCTATAGTCAGGCTACCTAAACTTATAGAGCAGTCTGACTAGACTGTTCTTAATAGCATAGTAATATAATATAGCCAAATTATACCCGTTGGGTTGCAACATGTGTCAGGCATTGGGTCAGACTACCTAAACTTATAGAGCAGTCTGATCCTCAGCCAGGTTCGTTTCTCTCTGATTCAACCTGTGTGAGGCAGTAGGATAAGCTACCTAAACTTATAGAGCGGTCTGTCCCCTACCAGAATTATTCCCTCGGAACAAACAGGAGAAGGGCTAAACCACCTAAACTTATAGAGCGGTTCAGACCTCCTTGTCCAACACCAAAGAAACTGTGAGAACCCCAAGTAAAACGAGGCAACCCAAGGTACCTAAACTTATAGAGCGTCTTGGGTCCCTGAAAGTCACCCATAATCAAACCCTCACAAGTCAGAGCAGTCAGGACACCTAAACTTATAGAGCGTCCTGACCCTCCATGGAGTTCACAGCACCAGGTCTCCCCAAACTTATGGGGACATCCCAGCCTCCAGAGCTTCAGGCTACCTAAACTTATAAAGCGGCCTGAGGCTTCATGCAAACCAAAAATAAACAAAGCGCTGGGCTTCCCCAAACTCAAGGGGACCCCCCAGCCTTAGTGACCCAGTCAATCTGCACACAATACTGCCTTCCTCCCAACCTTCCCCCAGATGCAACCCATTTCATTCACAATCTGCTTTCTGGCAATCAATAAGCTGAAACTGAGATTTGTTTATACATTTTTTTTCCTCAGTCTGACTTATGTCCTGAAAGTCAAACTCAAAACTCAAGTACAGGAGCCGCACAATACACTCAGTCAAACCATAGAAAGACGTACAGATAGGGGTTATACTGGGTTTATAGAGGGAGTCAGGGAATTACCACTCAGTTCTCTACCTCCAGGACTCCTCCTGAGTCCCGGCAGAGCTCCCGCAATCGGTGGGGCGACCTCCCACAAAGGCCTTGGCGCGGATTACGAGCCACACACCCGCCTGCCGCCTTCCTCTCAGAACCATAGACCAGACTTTAGAGGGCGAAGGGCAGGATGAGAAGGAGAAAGACTCTCAGACTCAGGGAAGACACACTCAGACTCACACGAGAGGGCCGTCGATCCTTTAACGCCTGAGGGTCCCACAATGGCGGCCAAAAATGTGGCAGCTTGGTCAATCCTTCAGTCAAACTGCCAAGTCTAAATCCTCTGGCAACTCTCCAAGTCCGCATCAATGGACCCCCTCCCCTTTTTTCAGAACTTCATCACCTCTCTAAGCCTGTCCGCCATAGCGCCACAGGCTGTAATGTCCAGCGGTGGTCAAACAACCGCTGCCAGCAGCATAAGGCCTCCACCCATCGGTCATGGCCCACAGATAACTACAGGCAGCATCAGCACGCCGTCGGCCGGGGCGATCCAAATACAGTCCGCTGGTACGGCCGTAGTGCAGTGCTTGCGCACCGCCAGCCGGTACACTCGCAGCTTGGTCAAGTTTGGGTCCAACTGCTGAAACAAAGCCCCCAGATCACCTCCCTTTTTCAGCCCAGTCGCCGTTGTGCAACAGACTGTGCCGGATGGCAACGGCCAGATGGGGCACACGACAGTATACCCCTGCCAACTGTCGGTGAGGGCAGTGCCCGATAGTCAACCCCAGTCCGCACGTAGTCAGCCGCAGTCGTTAATATAGTCAGCAGTCTTAGAAACACAGCAATGCACCGATATTCCTCCCCCGGAGACCCAGCACGCCGAGTATGTATATAGTCGAGAGTATACTCATGCCGTCACCTCTGCCTGTATCTCGTGCCCCTCCTCCCACTTGCCCGATCACATCGGCTGTAGGTAAATCCCCTATCCCACGACCGACTTCATACTACTTTCATTAATGACATAGGCAGATGCAATGGGGGCTCCGCCCGAACACACCTCCAGCCCTGCAGCTGGCTTCACGCTGATCCCATCGGTACACCAGGTAAGTGTTCAACCCCCCCCCCCCACTGCTAACCTCTCACTACCTCACCAGCGTATAGGCAGCATACCGCAAGGCAGGTAAGCCTCTCCTCTCTCAGTCTCCGTTGCCCTGAATTGCCCGCTGCCCAGTTCCCACAACACTCGTTTCTGCTAGGCACAATCGCGACAGCAACCATGAAGGGCCCGACTGTATAGTCTAGCGACGCGGATAACCATACGTGTGGCCAGCGACACGACTACCGTTGTGACCGGTGTATCTTTCCGTTAGAACACGGAGAGGCACACTTTTCCTACTTACCTCCTCTGACAGTGAGCAACGCGCCAGCTACCAGGTAAGCCTCCGGCCCTTCCCCGGCTACCCTCACCCCACCTCTTCAGATAGCACCAAGCAAGGGTCCGCATGAGCCTTCCCCTACGGTATGGCCAGGTTCATTGTCCGTCTCAAATCTCCCCTGCGGCGCAGCCTATAATACTAGCTCCAACCATACTACTAACCCACAACTAAAACTAACAGCCTCATTAGGATCGCAGTAACAGAAACCCCCTACTTATAACTTTACTTCACCCGATTTTATAAGAAATTGAGTGAAAACTCTACTTCCCGCTCTCGTTTTCTCCTCCTTCTGCCATATCTCCACGCGACTCATTTCTATTCTAACTCTCTAAGCACTAACTCCCTCAAATTCTGACCTTACCATCGCGTTCGCCCAGGGTAAAAACCCCGGGATCGCTCCTTTCCCCTCCCGTTCCCACGCACGATCGAAAGCGCAGTGCATCCCCCGCTGCGCCCGACTCCTACTTCCACCATCTCTAATTCTCCTCCACCCCACGTGCACCCGCCCGCCTTCACGTCCTTGTTCACCCCGCTTTCCCGTGGTTGCCATCACCACTCCGTCACTCCTTTCCCGTAGCACCGCTCCCTCAATATTCGACTCCGGCAACGCGGACGCTGGTAGCAAGAATCGATACGTACGGCCCCTCCCCTGCTTTATATTTTTCTCTCTGTGCGTAGGGGCCGTGCCAACTCCTCCGTATTGTTCCAGTTTCAGCGGATGTCGCAACGGCTTCCACTCCCCCAGCACCGCGGCCCTTCGAAGTTCGCGTGGCCAAAGGCCGCCTTACCTCTGCGCACGAACCTTCCCTACAACCTGTCCGGGTTCTCCCTCGGACTTCTCCTCATTGACTACGCAGATCCCCCCCCCCGCTTAGCTCTTCCCGCATGGGCCTGGCCCTTTTTTCGGGCTTTATACGTATGGACCCTGCGAAGGGGCCGCATGAATCTTCTCTATATCGTTCTAACTTCGACGTATGCCCCGAAGGACTCGAGGCCTAGCGGGCCCTTCTTTGCCACCACAACAAGCAACCGTCGAACGGGTCCCTCCACGGCTCCCTTTTTTCGTACGTACCCGGCGCACTCTGCGTCCGGGTTCGCTCTTGGACTTGTACAGTGGCGACCCAAATCTCCCCAACGACCGCGTCAGCAAATCGGCTGGCCTCGAAGAGAATCCCAAAGATTCGCTTCCAGTATAAAGATCCCCCTCACTTTTTCTCACGCCCTTACCTCGGCTTCCGTCTGGATTCACTCTGGAATATCGCCCCCCTGTGGTGGCTGCGCAAATCTCCCTCGTGCCTCAAATCTCCCTCCTTTCCAAAGGGGTTCCTCTATCCCATATCCGTCGGGCGTGGCCCAAGCCATGACCCCCGTCCGGGTTCACTCCCGAAACTCGCACCCACATAATGGCCTACGCAACCCCCCTTCTTTTTTCCTTGTCTCCTCCCTCAGTCAGCCATAGGGTACCGGCCCCCCTTGGCTCTTCTGCATTACCCTGGACACGATAATCATCCCGGGGCAAACCACACGCCAAACTTGGGGCGCCTCTATCAGACTAACTACCCCAAGGCAGACCCCAAAAGTATTCGGTTGGCCCCTCGAGCACCATCACCGCGACCTCTGCTTCGACAGTCTCACGGATATACCCGCCGCGGCAGGCCCTCAGGCTTACGGTCGACATTAGGCCTTGGCGTTGAGATACCCTGGAAGAGCAAAAGCGGCCCCACAGTGGCAAAACAAAACGGCAGGCCACGACCCCTGCCAAGTTTCCTTTAGTCCTATGGCGCAGGCCCTTGAGCGGACCCCCACGACAAAACAAAAAGGGGGATAGTCCCATAGGACCCTCGACCTCTCTTCTTCCTGCAACTTCATTGCTCCCATGTTGTCGCTCACCGGCCTCGATCCCCGCACCTCTACCGTAATAGTCCAATGCCTTAACCAATAGGGCTAAGCCCAAGCCTGGTACTAGTAGGTGTGGTCTCCCATGTAAGTTGGTACCGCGCGGCGCCTCCGGCCAAAAGATCGCTTGGTCGCCCTTTCATCCCACAATTGTACCCTCGGCCCCTAAGTGCCCGCTCCGGCGCCGTGGCCGTCCCATACGCCTATCGGCGCGCCAGTCCCACCGCCGGTCGCGTGCGCCGATCAGAAAAAAAAAGGGTAGGGGAGGAGAACAGACTTTTATCCCCTAACCAAGCTCGTAACACGGTCTGGGTCGGTCGGCTACCCTGACCGCCCACTTAATCAGAAGAATCACATGCGCGCCTTACAAATTGCGCGCCCATGTACTCCCTACCGGGACAAGGCAGACCTTCGCCCGTGCGCGGGCGAACTTCACATCTTCCCGCACGGGTACTCAAAGTCCAGGTTAACCGAGCCTTTCTGTCACTTGCAAAAACCAGGGCGGATACCCTTGTAAGGGTATTCGCGCTGACAGCGATTAGTTTGCTCTCTATGAACTTTGGAGTTAGCGCGATCAGTGAGGGTCGGCTAACGAGTCAGCTGGAAGAGGTGAGTCGACGAGAGAGTTGGGCGATCCGACGAGTTGGTGTCGGGTATGCGGGGTTGACGTGCGGGCCGCGATGGACTGTGGCGCACAGGCGAACCTGGCTTGCATGCTCGAACCAAGCGAGGTGACGACTCTGTGTTGATGCGCGGTAACGGACAACCCGCATCGGGGAATGTATATATATATATATATATATATATATATATATATATATATAGAGAGAGAGAGAGAGAGAGAGAGAGAGAGAGAGAGAGAGAGAGAGAGAGAGAGAGCAGCTATGTGTGGGATGAGGTCTCTTCTGCCAATCATCTGTATAATTTTGATCTCTATTGTGGTTGATCTTGTTGCGGCACTTTCGGGCTTTTTCTTGTAAACCGTTTCGAGTTTTTTTTCTGTCGTTTTGCCTCGTGTGTATGCATGGAATGGATGCGAACCCTCTGCAATGCCTGTTTAGTTCAAATTTTGTCGTTTGCTAATATCCATCTGTGTCGTGCAATAATCCCCGGCCTGATTGGAGGCACTCGCTATGGATGTTCGAGTTTAATCGTTAGCTTTGATCGTTAATTATGTGAGGTGTTGGCCCTTGATGCCAGGGCAATTGCCCTTCTCCCTTCTCTTCGTCGCATGAATGGCATGGATGTGAATGCAATACCTGGATCCCACCTGAAATAGTATGGCTAGGATAGTTGCACGTTGATAGGACACAACCAATACACCAGCGCACGGAACTCGCGCCGGATAAACCTCCGCTCATGTGCGCGCTCGCGTATGACCGTGATCTTGAGGAAACCGAGTCGCGGCGTACGCGCGCATCTGCATAAGTCGATCTTGATCTTGACTCATTATGAGGATGCGGGAAACCGAGTTCACTAATCGGATATGGTTGTAAACCCCCCCTCTTGGATTATCGATCGTAAGAGTGTGAGGGACCCGGAGTACCGCGAATATTGGGAGGGTGAACAACTTAGACGGCGGGGAAAATTGAGAAATCCGAAATTCCCCTGTCCGACGGAGAACGACCGACTGTGCGCGGGGGACTTTCACTGGGCCATAACCAATGATCCCCGGGGTCCGGACTACCCGAATACTAACAACACTCAATATTACATATCCTCAGGCTTCGTCGTTATTTCTACTAGGTTTCCTCCCTTCCATCTCCTCCTCCCCTACCATCAGCTCACAGTGGTACCGTGGAATTCCATAACTCGCTATTGGCCCCGCACACCGTGCGAAGAGTGTCGGCAGCCCCAGGCGTATCAGACTTCGGGATTGATCCGATGAACCCGAGCCGAGGCCGAGCGACGCCGACAGTTGTTCGAACAACACGACAACTATAGCGACCCACCTGTCCACTCGAGACGGGCCCGACCGTGACAACGACACTCATACCGGAGGTAGCACGGTCTCCCGAAGTCCAATATAACTCGGGACCACCATCTTGCTCAACTACCCCTAAGCTTGCCACCGGAGATCTCAGTTCTGATCTGGGACTCCAACCCCACTTTCCTAAAATCCTTAGCACACCCTTCTTCGCACTTTCGGGCCCCCTAAACACTCCGAAATAGGAATTCGCGTTGGGCGTGAGGTTGGGCATCACAAGACAGGGTAGGAATACACTTCAATTCAAGGATCAAGACATGGCTCCCTCCCAGATCGGGTTGGTCTGGGTGTAGGTTCTCGTTTTGCAAGTAGTTTCCTTTTCTCAGAGTTTTGAATAACAGCGTAGTTATTTGTCCGTAGTGAAACTTAAAGTAGGAATTTAGGTGTTGGTCTTCTGTATTTCGGATCCCACTGGGTCCTGTAAAAAGAGAAACTGGATAAGGCTCCCATAATTGGTTTCCCTTTTCTGTTTCTGGGTAGACTGTGAGGTCCCCGGCCTCCTGAACTGCTGAATTTCAATTATAGTCTTGGGCACTGGGCCCGTGTTTAAAAAAAAAAAAAAAAAAAAAAGGAAAAGTTCCAGCAGCAGCAACAACGACGGCGGACGCGCAGAGCTTGAGGGCACCACCAACAACAGTGTGTGTCGGCAGTAGGGGGCGGCGGCCTTGGGCTGGTTCAGGTGGGGGGGTCCCGGGATGGGCCCACGACGGAGGGCCCAGAGAGAGTTGTGGGGTAGGGGAGGCCCCACTGATAACGCAGATATACCTAGATACTATTAAGGCCCTCACTTCATTACAGGAAATTCCAAACGCACCTGGACCTGCTGTTGTCCGCATACATCCAAAGGGGGTCTCCGTCTAGACACATGCATGTAAAAATGTTGTGCAGTGGGGCGACATCCTAAGATATTTAAAAAAAAAAAACAAAAAAATTATCGCCGTCAGGCCGTTGATCTTCGTAATCGCCGATTGCAGATCAAGTGTCCTGGTAAAAGGTGGGACCAGACGGTTTTATTTTCCCTTCGTTTCTTTTTCTTTTTTTTTTAATTTTACAAGAATCCTGGCGGTTTTTGTTCTACAGGCTGGAAACATTTGTGTGCGCGTCGGTATTTGGGGTGGGGGAAGAGTGAGGGGGGAGTGGGGGGAGAGTGGGGGGGTGGGTCGTGAGAAGGGGGAGGGATGGGGGGGTGAAGAGGTGGGGAACAGGTAAAGGAGGGGGAAGAGGTAAAGGAGGGGAAGGGTTGTTGAGGAAGAAATGGGGTCCGTTCCGCTACTCACCAAATGTGCAAAATGAGAACGAATTTTCCGTATAACATCGAGTCGGACAAATACATCGCCATTAAAAAAAAAAAAAAAAAAAAAAAAAAAAACAGAGACCTCGCACCGGGAGTCCCGGCGGAGTGCTTCCTAGGTGGTTGCAACAACAGTGAACAAAGTAACTGCCACATTTTTCTGGAATAAACTCGACTTCAGTCAGCAGTGATCATGACACCCTCCATATACTCTGTGATTGAAGGAGGGCTCCACCCCAACAGATTGACAAGATTTTGGTGGGAAGCTTCCTTCACACTGGCATGCCCAATGTTAAGGAGAGGAGGAGGGGAACAAAGATTTGAGACTCCTTACTTTTTCGGGTAATACATGTAAAATACTGACCGTGGGAGGAGGTTGTGGGTTCAAGCCCCACAACTGCCTGCGACACACTTAGTGCCAACCATTGGCAGTGGTGATAGTTCACTTGATACCTCTGACCAGTAATAGCAGGGTCGTTGGCCAACACGGGTGTGAGTGTGAGTGTGAGTGGGTTGTAAGTGGTGTGTGGGAGAGTGTTGGCCTTAGACACTGTTGTTATTCGGTTGGGGGTGGGGGACAAAAGGGAGGCGCAGCCACTGGCAACATGATCGGTCTTTGCGTTAGCCGGACCCCCACCCAACCCCACCCCATCCTTGACCACCATCGTTGGGGCGGGGGGCAACATGCATTCCCTCTGATGGCTGGAAGGAGACAACAAAGCTATGTTTGCAGGGGTCCCCTGTCTAATCCTTAGGAGTAGTGGTAGGTAGGTAGTGAAGGTGAACTGAAAGAATTTGAAAGATGATGAAAGATTTGAGAGAAGAATATAGCATAAAGCTGCGCTAGCGCTAGCGCCCCGGCGCTGCCCGACCGGCAAGGCCCGGTCAGCCGGCTAGACTAGTGCCCGGGGGAGGGAGCTCCTCGGTCGCTCGGCCTGTGCGCGCGCCTGGCAGACGCGCGTGGCGTCCTGATTGCCACGTGGCAGCTGCTGTTGGTGACGTGGGTGTCCCACGACGTGCGGACAGGGGCAGCACCAGTTGGGAATTTGTTGAAAAAATGTGATTGCGGCGCAGCGGTGTTAGTTTCTGACATCAATAACGACGACAAAGATGGACACGGAGACCATGCCTGATAGGGGGATGTGGGAAACTCCTCCTGCCCTGCAGCCTGTGCAGGCAGATTCTGCACTGTTCATTGTGACCTTGTATAAACAACAGCTGGAGGAGATGCACGTGTTGCTGAGTCAAGAATATGGCAACCTACCAGATGACATCTTGTTGGAGGGATAGGAGATCTACGATGGGTGGGAGGAGGAACTGTATGAGCAGATCTCTCTTCGACAGTTGGATATGATTGACAGAGCACAGGCGATGACTGCCCTACACGAGTGTGCTGGGATGCTAGCGCAGGTGAAAGACATGTTTGTCGGGCTTCTAGCAAGGAGAGACGTGGGTAGTCCACCAGGTGAGTTGCTCTCATCTGAAGGTCAGGATAGCGTGACATGGACAGCATCAACAACATCAACAACATCAACAACATCAACAGCGGCAACAGCGGCAACAAGAGCAATATCGACCGTTGGAACATCTACAACAGCGACATCACCAATTACTCCACTCTGTGTCCAGCAACAAAGGTCGTTTGCTCAGGGGAGTGATGAATTGGGTGACGATCTCATGGTGTCAGTATTGTTTGGCTATCAGTCTCAGGCTGTTGTAGTGAATAATGGAGATTTGACGGATGTGGGAGCGGCCATCCGGGCGCTTGCTCCGGAAGTTTTGTTGACATTTGTTTCACAGTCTAACCAACAGGCCGCGGAAGGTCATAAGGCATCGTCATCATTGTTTCACAATGGTGCTTTGGCGGAGGTAGGTGATGCGGTTCGCCCGCTTGTTCTGAAAGTTTTTTTTACAATTGATTTGTCATCTACCCAGCAGGCTGATGAGGGCAATGATATCATGTGTGATGATTTACCGAGCTATGACGACGACAAGTTTTTTTCTGATTTCGCAGAGGTATGCCAATCCCCCCCAAGGGGTAATGCTAATGCGCTGCGGCGTCATACACTCATGGGGGTGACTCAGGCAGTTGACCATGGGTGGGGTTGGATTCGATGGGTTTGGCATGTGTTTTGATTGTTTCACTCCTGCGTAAATATCACATGCTGGCGGCTCCTTTTGACCTAGGGTTTCCCCCAGCCCCCTCCCTGTTGCCGGTCCTGACTGTCACTGGGTGGGGGCACTATGGACAGGAGCGAGAGGAAGGTTTGTCGTTTGGGCGGGGGATAGGGGGAGGAGATAGGACAATCAATAAGGGATGGGCAGAACTCTGGTGGTGAAATGGCAGGGGGAAGAGTATCCATGGCAGATGTGTGATAATAATAAATTTGACAAAAACAAATTCGTGAGAATGATCTTCGCAGGGTGATTAGCTTAGGATAAGGGAGGGTAGGCAAAGGTCCTCCGCTGGCAGAAAATGTGAATCATGGAGCTGGGCAGCGGCCTTATGCACGGAGGGGGCCTAGGGTTTGCTTTGCGCGGTTATGACTGTGAAGGATTAGGGTGATTGGAGGATAGTTTGTCACCCTCCCCATGGCTGGATCTTCATAGATGCTGTGACCTGGCTGATAATTGGGCAGGCAGTCAATCCCCTCGTGAGAGGGCAATCACTGCTGTTCCGCCAGGTATATAGACTCCGATCTTGTCAGTGGGACGTGGGACGTTGGACCCCGTTTCCAGCAGGTGATGCTCCCCACCAATAGATTGGAGCCATCTATAAACTGGGGCTTGCTATTGGAGGATGCTCGTATCACCTCCCATAGCAGGTTGCCACATAAAAGAAAAGAAAAAAAGAAAAGAGAGAAGAATATTGCGTAGAGAAAAGATCAAAAAAGGATCACGAGTACTGCACCGCATGGTCACTCAACTGCCAACAAACTCTTTTCTATCCTATCCCGTTGCTCGTGGGACGATGCTCCAGGTAATTCAGCAGTATTTTATTCCGGTTACCTGGATTCGAACCTAGGTCTGTGTTTCAACAGTTCATGCGGTGCACCAATTGCGCTATCTCCTGTCTTCCCCCGAACACAACGCACCCTTATTTTGGCTGTATCTGGCCGGAAATATAGCTTGTTTACATTCATTTTTAGGGTGCGTTATGTTCGGGGGACGATGGTAGGCTCGCTGGTTCCCCAACGGAAATCATAATTTCGTAGCGGCAATGCGGCAGTCGGTCGCGATTGTTACAGACAATTCAAAAAGATTTTCTCCCTCCCAGCGATTGTCGGCCACACACGGCGGGGATCGTCTAGGGCCATTCCCACGGCTTGCTTCCCACGGCGCGCTCTGTCAGCGCGCCTGGACAGCCCAGCTGTTCACGTGGATTGCGTCCACGTGGCGGGAGCTCATTGATAGGGGGGAGGTCCCTGCAGGGGCGTGAGTGATGGCGACCGTGGGCTCAGCGAGGGTGTTGTATCTGCCCGCGGCGAGATCGGCCGAGCTGCGCGCCGCGGGTCGGTACTTGGGATCGGAATGCTTTCCACGTGGCCACCAGGCACCGATAACCGTAGAGATGACGGTATGCAGCAGGCCTCCGCTGATTGCTAATGGTAGCAGACGACCAGTTCAAACCGGATGCCCGGAAAGACTGACGTTAGGCGGTGGCATTGCGGAGTGCACGACGTGGCACGCGGGGAACGCAGACGAGCGGGCGATAACGCCCACGAGGGCAGCGCTCTCTCCACGCCGACGAACTCCGGCCTTAGGTACGCAAACGCCGCTTCATCTGTCTGTCCCCTTTGTGGTTCCTTTCTATTCCATCCTCCCCTCTCTGCCTTGTACACTTAGCTCTCCTTCTCTCAATGACGTCCCGCAAATTCCCTTCCCCTTCCCCTTCCCCTTCCCCTCCCCTCCCCCCCCCCCTCCTCCACCCCCCCCCCCCCCCCCCCCCTCCCTCTCTCTCTCTCTCTCTCTCTCTCTCTCTCTCTCTCTGTGTGCGTGTGTGCGCGCGCACGCCTGCGAGAGCATTTTCTTGTGGTTTGTGCCTTTATGAGTCTGGGTCTCTCTCTCTCTCTCTCTCTCTCTCTCTCTCTCTCTCTCTCTCTCTGTGCGTGTGCGCGCGCACGCCTGCGAGAGCATTTTCTTGTGGTTTGTGCCTTTATGAGTCTGCGTCTCTCTCTCTCTCTCTCTCTCTCTCTCTCTCTCTCTCTCTCTCTCTCTCTGTGTGTCTGTCTCTCTCTCTCTCTCTGTCTCTCTCTGTCTCTCTCTGTGTGTGTGTGTGTGTGTGTGTGTGTGTGTGCGCGCGCACGCCTGCGAGAGCATTTTCTTGTGGCTTGTGCCTTAATGAGTCCGCCTCTGCTCTACCTCGGCATGGGTGATTGGTCGCTTGATCGTGCTTGCGCCAGTCAATTGAAGCATTCTTGTTTGGAGAACCTATATAACAGAGTTTGAAGAGAGTATTTCGCAACGGGGCACAATCCAACCTTTCTTCCCATTCCTTGGGATGCAAACTACACGCGCGAACGCACACTAACTACAGGGTTGATGTGAGTTAGGTGTACCGAGAGCGACACGTGTCACACACGGACGTACACGATCTACAGGGTTGGTATGAGGAAAGTCGACCACTTTTCTCAAGTGTGGTGGTAACTCTGGATCCGATCTTGTGGTTCAGTTTCTTGAGAACCGAGAGTGACACGTGTCACTTAAAGAGAGTATGATTGGTCCAATTTCTTGCGTGCGGAGTAGTCTGTTTTCATGGCTGTATCTGCCATCATGATGGTATTCTCACGCATACTGCTGTTGTGGCCCAGCAGGATCTTCACATTTGGCTCAATATCATGAGTCATTATTGTTCGGTAGAATGCATCCAACAGACTGTGGGGTTTCCTTCTTTCTTCTTTCTCCTTCTTAAATTATTGTTCGGTAGAATGCATCCAGCAGACTGTGGGGTTTCCTTCTTTCTTCTTTCTCCTTCTTAAATGATGACGGCCTTGAGGTATCGTTGTTTGCGACAAAAAAGGCCCCGAATCACGCAAACGCCCAGATCCGAACTCATATCACGAACAACCCGTGTCATGCAAACGCTCAATGACGATGCTAATCTTCTCTGCATCGTTCCAATTTTAACGGTTCTCCCGAAGGACCCAAAAAAAAAACAAAAAAAAAGTTCAAAAAACAAAACTCAAATGCCGTGGCATGTGCTGGCGTCGTTTTGAGTCAGGGAATGCCTCCTGTGTTGAACAACACCTCCGGCGGCAATGATGCCCGGCTTTGTCGGAATTCAATCTTTGATTTTTTCACGAGAAAAAACAGTGATAACAGTGATAAAAAAAAAAAAAAAAAAAAAAAAACCCAGTGATAACAGTGATTTGATCAATTACCAGTTTGGGAGAATTTCATCTTGAAAAATACACATTTATATCATCCACGTGGCTGGCCTTGTACCTAAGAGGTGATGAACAGGCGGAGCTTTCCTTCCTTACTTTTTTTTTTGTTTTGTTTTGTCTTTTTTTGCCTTTGCGCTCCCATACACGGTGTGACGATATATATACACTGGAAATCAGAGCGCAAAGGCGGAAAAAAAAAAACAAGAAAAAGAAAAAGAAGGAAGGAAGGAAAGCCCCACCTGTTCGTCACCTCTTACGTACAAGGCCAGCCACGTGGATGACAGGTTGAGCGCTGGCTATAAAATCCATCATCAGAGTCTAGATGACATATAAGTCTTCTAGCCATCAGAAAACTGCAACCTTAAGGAGATGACACTCCATAATGAAAAATGCCAATCTTCCACAACCTGTATCTCACACAATACCCGCTAGGCGGCACCAATCAATTCTTAGCCGCAGGAAAAGAAACAAATAGAGAAAAATAAAATCGGCAACATCCAGCACTTCAGAACTCTTCTGGATCCCCCGATCGGCATTGAGCAGAGTCCGCTGATGTTCGTAGGGGAGGGGACCACCACCTGAGGGGAGGCCCAGGGATTGGTCCTGTTGGCATGGTCCCTGATGCTACTGGCAATCCCCTAGCCGGCCCACCTGCAGGTCGGGAGCAGCCCCTGCATGTTCTCTCGTGAACACGGTTCTGGCTGCTACGGGGTTCCCCGTATGCCTACAATTAGTAGTGGTAGGTAGGTAGTGTGAGGTGAAATTGAGAGAAGAACATAGCTTAAAAAAAAAA
>BFEA01000526.1:931863-953596 GCA_003427395.1 Chara braunii | reverse complement strand
AACTGTGCAGATACTGTACACAGGTAAGCTGAGGTCAAGGGATCGACCCCTGGGATCTGCATCGGCTACTGCCAAAGGTGAAAACTGTTTCATGCGAGCCTGGGGCGGTGTAATCATGGTTTAAACCATCAGTCCACACAAGCATAAGTTGGCAGAGCCATCTTTGAAGGCTTGTGAGCCTGAAAATCTGTTAGAACATGGCCAGATGCACCGGCCACATTTTTGTGTTTTTCACATTTCCAGAGCGGTGTGGCTAGGCCCTATAGAGGTAAGCTTTGGGTGAACTGGCAGTTCAAATTAAATCCCCTTCGCTCGCGAGATATTTCCCAGGACCTCATTGCAAAACGTGTTAGCACCAAACCCAGCCTCTCTGTTGTTTTCTTGTAAAAAAAGTTTTTTTTTGCTTTTTTGCTTTTTTTGTCGTAAACGACTTGCTGTGCAGTGATAAGCAATCTGACTGATTCAACCGAAAAAAAAGGAAAGAAAAGAAAAGAAAAGATAAGAAAAGCAACCTGGCAGGGCCGCCGTGGGCCGTGGAGGATGAGTGTGGTTGGTGTCGCGGGATCTCCGTGCTGGGGTGCGGTGAAGTGCTCATGTTGGGGACTCTTTTTTTTTTTTTTTTAATCTGGACCATTTCTCGATTTATGCGTGTCGTCCTTGCGCAGGGGCCATGCTAATCTTCTCTGTGTCGTTCCAATTTTAACAGATGTCCCGAAGGACCATGTTGGGGATTCACTTTCACCCCAGCCCATTTAGCCTCATGGATCGGTGTTAGCCTGCCAAGCCGTTGGTTGTGTGTTCGAGTCTTGTATTCCGATTGCACGGTAGAAGAGTGTCTTTTTGACCGGGACTCAGTGCTCTGGGCCGTGTTAGTCCCAGAAGTAGGATAGGTAGGCAGTGTATCAGGAGGCGGGTTGTAGTCCAGGTCTTGACTCACTATGTCCACGTCTGCGTTATATGACATGGTATATTATCTTCAGTATGTTTCAAGTTTTATGTAATAATAAGCACCTGGAAAAGCATAATGGTAAGTATAAAGGTCTCTGTCGGTATTCCAGGGGCTAGGTCCCACTTGCACGAATTAAGAGATACTGACCGTAGATAGCAAAAGATCAAAGGCCGATTTATGCAAGTGGGACCTTGCCCCAGGTTGAATTGTGAGGTCCCCGGCCTCAAATTGATTTCTTTATAAAAAAAAAAAAAAAAAAGCAACCTGACTGTTGCCATCTAGAATAGGAAAGGTTGAGTGTGCGTGTGTCCTGGAAAAGCAAAATGGTACGTGTATAGGTCTCTGTGCCAGTCCCCAAAGGCTTCTGATACTGTTTGTCAGAGTCGGTGTCATTCTTTGTCAGACCAGGTCAAATGCCAGATGACTCAGACAATATGGAGGCCATGCAAGTGTTCAGGGTCACGTGGTGGGACCTGGGGGCCGATGTTGCCTCTATCCTTCCTTTGGGCTGCCTCTTCTTGCTCGTCTCCGTATGGGATGATAGGTGGGCTGCCTCTTCTTGCTCGTCTCCGTATGGGATGATAGGTGCTGCTCGCAGCTTCCTTTAATAATGTTGTACGGCACCACTGTGAAGGCTATCCATACAGTATTTGAGGCTCGCCACACAGGCTGTCAAATGGCAAAAATTTTCGACAGGTGTCAGAATTTTTTTCGACAGGTGTCAGAAAATTTTCGACAGTCGGGCAGTCAACAATTCCCCCCCCCTTCGCCACACAGGCTGTCGAGGGGCAAGGTTTTTGGTCATGGCCAGGCGGACGGGTTTGACGGAAGTTGACGGAACAGTCCCTGACAACGCAAATTCGAACGCAATTTTCGAAAGGTTGGCCGGCCACTGTCGAATTTCCGTCACCTGCAGGCTGCAGTGGAGGAAACCATTGCTGGAGGGTGGCTGTCGAAAGGACCATTCTGACACCTGTAGAAAGTATTTTGGGCCGCAATTCTTCGAAAGTCTGTGTGGTGATGCAAAATTGTCAAAAACCTGGTTTTCGACAGCCTGTGTGGCGAGCCTCTTTGTCTCTGGGACAACGATCAGATGAAGTGTGAAAAAGAAACAAAGAAAACAAATAAATTGCGGAAAAGGGCCTCCCTGCACTACTCTTCACATGCGCAAAAGAGAAAAAAGATGGCAATGTATCTTGGCATGTTCTAGCGGTGCATTCAGTCTCATTTTGCACATTTGGAGAGTAGTGCAGCGAAGCCCAAAACTTCGCCCAAAAGTGGATTAGACAAAGGGCCTCGCTGCACTACTTGACATGCACAAAAGACAAAAATCATGGCCGCGTATCTTTCCATATTCTAGCGGAAGATTCACTCTCGGCTTGCACATTTCGAGAGGAGTGCAGCGAGGACCAAGGTGCTGCAAAGTGTGGATAAGGTGTGAAGTGTGGATATGATAAGGGGCGGAGTTTAGATAAGAGACCTCACTTCACTACTCAACATCCGATATGTATCTGGACTGCTGATGGAGCAGATACAGTCTGACTGATCTATCATTTTGAATGCATGGTGACCCTTTTGAACATATTGGGGTGTTCCCATGACCAATTTCGGTCTGGTAGGCCGAACCCCAAAGGACGCAGCTGGTGAAAGGGCAGGCGGAACCCCAAAGGACGCAGCGGTTGAAAGGGCCTCGCCACACCACTCTCGAAATGTGAAAAAGACAAAAATGTGGTGGGTGCATCTGGCCATGTTCTAGCCGGAAGTTCATTCTCATTTTGCAAGGACGTCATCAGAACGGAATGGCCGGGAAAGATACTGATCATGGTTACTGTCAGACCACACTACCTGTGCTTTTTTTTTGTGTGCTTTTTTTTTCTTCTTTTTTCTTTGGAAAGCAAGCCACATCAGGATGGACATAGTACCGGCGGGACCGGCCTCTTAGGGCCGGGACCCGCCCTGGCTATGTCTGTTCGTGTACAGCATGAACCTAGTCCAAAAATAGGCAAGGTCCATGACTTGTAGTCTTGTAGAGCAATGAACTTAGTCCGTCCTAAAAAAGGCAATGCTTGGGCTTTGAACTGCTTTCTGAGCACTAACATGACAGCAAGGGAGCTTTCCCCCTCAGAGTCTAGACTGGCCTCTACAACACTCTGCACCTTTAGGCACACACACACAAAAAAAAAAGAAAGGAGGTGGTGACACAGGGTGGGGATGATCCCCCTCAGATGTCAAAGAAAAATGGCCATCTTTTTTTTTTTTGCTTTGTTTCTTTTTTCTTGTTTTTTGTGATTTGACCTGCTTGCAATAAGTCTTTTTTTTTTTTTTTTTGAAACAACTATTTKTCAGTYAAGGTTTKWKTTTYKAATAGGAAAAMAAATAKKTTTTTTTTTTTTTTTTTTTTTTTTTTTTTAARAMAAAMRAATACTAAGTGAAGTTCTGTTGCGGGGGCAGTTTGGAGTGCGCAAAAAAAAAGCAAAAATGGCGGCTTTTTTTTTCCTCTTCCCAACGACCGTTTTTTATCTGAGTGTCAGGCCCTCTGCACACCACTGCCTGGTCCTGTAGTTGTGATTCTCTTGCTTATTAGAAATTGTCACTCCTCTTTGGGTCTCGCTCCACTACTATCTGCTGTACGATTTCGGATAGTGGGACACTATCGCTCCACTTAGGGCCTCGCCACACCAGTGTCGAAAACTGCATTTTCGACATATTCGACATCGCGACACAGCGTGTCGAAATCCGAGATGCAAAAAAAATTCAGGAGCTGTCAGGGAAAGGGTTTCGACACCTCCTCTCGAGAAGGGGTCGTTTCCCAGCCTGCAACTTGGACATTTTAAACAGTCCTCCCATGGGATGTCGAATTCTTGCCCTAATATAGACAAAGAGAACGCACCAACGCTTGTCCTATCTTCACCCCAGTTTGTCTCTTTTGTGCATAGTAGGACTTGTGAGTTCTCCATTTCGACATGCTGTGTGGCGAAGAGGGTTTTTCTGTCGAAAGAGGGGATGTCGAGAATTTTTTGACATATGTCGAATTTCGTGATGTTTCGACATTGGTGTGGCGAGGCCCTTACTACCCGAAATGTACCTCTGGAAATCACTGTGTAGTTGTCAGATGGCTCCCTCCAAATTCACTATACCATCCCGTATGGTTCCCAGTCTGCAAACGTCGTTACTCGGAGGGTGGTTGAAGGAGGTCGGCGTTCTCCTGCGAAATCATATGGAGCACATGGAGTCTTGGCCGACAAATTGCTGTAGTGTAGTGCTGTACGGGTATTTTGTAGGTGAACTCAGGAATTGGAGACTTGTATAGCACATAGGAAGTGCAGCGATGCAACGGTTTACTATCGATATTTTTAGCTCTGACAGCTATACGGCCGCTATACGAAATTCTTTATAGCGGACAGTAGTGAGACCCTTTTATTGCCCTTCGGAACCTGGCATATGACTGACAAGTGGCTTCATTTCTTTTTTGCCTATCATTTTTTTTTTTTGTCAGACAGTCACACAGATTTTTCCAGCATATGGGTACGCCGCCGGGGCTAACTCATCACTCGCGAAATAATGTATACTTAACCAGTTGCAGTCTTTGGGTTTAACAAAGACATAGTTGCCTATCATTTTCGTTCGAGATGTGGTTGCCTTTTTCTTTTTTTTAATCATTTAGTCGGTGAAACTCTGACAAAACAGTTTGTTACAGCCCCTCGTGTGCTGTCATCTTCTCCCTCTCTGTCTATGGTCAACTGGCCAGCTCTGTTTGACGATATATATAAATACATTAGCCCTATAGTGATTCGGTATGATTACTCTTATCACTTTCCCCTTTTTTTTTCTTCTGTGTATTTTATTATGATGTATTATGTGTCAGTGTTCTAGATTATGGTCGAGGAGGACCTGAACCCTCGGTCCTTAGGGCCTCGTTCGACACCACTTGAACTCAAGGGTTGTAGGAAAATTCTTCGTTCGACCCCACCCTAACCTGGCTGCGGAGTTGTTTCTACTTTCCAGCTCTCTAGTGCTAGCCCTCGAAACTCAAGTGCCGCAGGGGCAAATTCGCACTTGAGCTCAAGGTACCTCTCCCGGGAGCCTTGAGTTCAAGTGCCAGCGGATACTGATGGCACTCCAAGTGCGGATTTTTTTTGTTTTTATTTTTTTCCAAAAGGCAATCCTGGTCCAGGATTGGTCAAGCCATGGAGTTCGGTTTCAAGTGCTGCCTATTTTGTGAAGTGCACATGGAACAAAGATTGCAGTAAGTATTTTTTAATCACAATTTTTGGGTTAGGGCGCACTTGAGACTCTAGGGTTCTCTAGTGGTGTCGAACGAGGTCCTTAATTCCACAGTAGTAAGGAAGTAGTTGGTAGGAAACAGGGGTTGAAGGGAGCATTACTTTAGGTGGATCCGCATTAGGATCCACAACACTGGGTTAGGGGCTGCTTTTCATACTGGGAGCCCCTTAGTAGCCGAAATCGTGTTCAGGAGACCACATGAGGGGGCTGCGCCCGACCTGCAGGTGGGCAATACCGGCCAGGGGGGCAGCTGGTAGCATCAGGGACCATACCAACAGGACCAATCCATGTGCCTCCGCTCAGGTAGGGGATTGAAGGGAGCGTTACTCTACGTGGATTCGCATTAGGGTCTGGTTCCACACTACTTACGGCAAGTAAAAAGTGGTGTTTTGCTGGATCCCACATGATTCTGCAGACGAAGGCCGCTGCACAAGTTTCGGAGGTAAGTAGAAACGTTTGAAGTCGTGGCGGGCAGGGAATGATCGACGCCAAAAAAGCTTGAGGGAATTTGGAAGAGAGAACCTGGCCCGTACCCTGCAGCGAAAAAGAAGGATTTTTTTAAATATTTTTTTTGGGGGGGGTTGTTGTGTCCGTTTCATTGGGCTGGCCACACAAATGGCAAGTGTACGACGGGGGGGCGGGGGCGGCCGTTCAAGTGGACCATTTTCATGTTCGTAAAAGAACCCGCCCAACCAAAAGCGCAGATACCCATGTGAAAACTACGAAGGATACGGGAAGGTGGGGTTCCCGTTTTCTTTTACCAGTCGAAGGGAGCGGGCCCATCTTTTCCATTTTTTTTACGGATTCGTGTTCTGTAAGTAGTGTGGAATCAGACCCGTGGGATCCGCAGCCCAAGGTTAGATACTGTTTTTTTTTCCTTTTTTTTAGAGACCCCTTTGTTTTCCCCCCCCTCTCAATTTCACCTAACACTACCTATCTACCACTGCTACTAACTGTGGGTATGTTTTGAAAATAGCGCGCCGGAGTAGTTTCACAGCAAAAATATTGGTGGGGCCCAAGTTTCGTTGCAAAATATATATCTTTTGTTGCAGCTTTAGAGGTCCCGGTAGTTTCACATCGACAATATTTTCAGGGGGGGTCCCACTTTCCTTGCAAACGCGAAAATAGATCTTTCGGACCCGTACAACATTTTCTGCTGTGAAACTGTAGCGGACCTCTGGTTGGCCTGTGAGACCAGACCTTGGCCTGTTCTCACAGGCCTGTGTTGTATTCGGCGTAGTCCAGTCCAGGCTGGCACCTCTGTCGGTACCAGCCAGTCCAGTCCAGTCCAGTCAGTCCGCTGAGGTATACCCCAGCCAGAGTCTGTACTTTGGGTCATTCTGCATTCGCACAGTTTGGAGTACGTGCGTTGGAGTCTCGCGCGGGAGCTGCGCCGTGTCATCTTGCTCCACTCCCATCCTCCATCTCCATCTCTATCCCAGGCGGAGGACCACAGCTGGTGGGTCTGCCACACTGGTATGAGAGCGGGAACGTTCCCCGCTCCCACCCACCACACCGCATAGCAGGAAATACTGCAAAACCCGACAGTGTTTTTTTTTGCTGTTTTTCGGCCGTTTCCAGGAGAAAAACAGCGGAAAAAGGTGACGCAACGTGCAGCAGCGAAGGAGCGACACATGGCGAGAAAAGAGAGACAGAGCCACACTTGCGAAAAACAGTGGAAAAAGGTGACGCAACGTGCAGCAGCGAAGGAGGGACACGTGGCGAGAAAAGAGAGACAGAGCCACTATGCGAAGGCCAAGGCCAAAGCCGTCGCACACGCACACGCCACGTGCCCATGCTGGCCCGCTGCTCCGCCCCGCCCCCGATTATTTATCATCAAGATCCGGGATGCATGGTGTTGCCAGGGTTTGAACCTGGGCAGCTGCTGGCCATGCGCGTGCATAGTTGCTGCCATAAGACACTGGCCACAATGTGTGTATGGCTTGTGTACTGCGGCACGCTGGTGTTGAAGAAGTGTTGTGCCAGCTATTTACCCCGCTTTCTGGGCGGCGAGCGGCGAGCACCGGCCAGCAGGGCAGCAAGGGCTGGGCTGCTATTTGCCCCCCCCCCCCCCCCCCCCCCCGCGGGTGGATGTTGCCGCCTGCGCACATGGCCATCTGCAGTGCCACGTGGCAGCTTGCTGTGGAACTGAAGAACCCCATGATCAGGGGGCTGCTCTACACCGGTGAGGGTCTGCTCACACAACACACCTTGGATCTGCAGTACTGTTGCCAAGGGCTGATCAAGATCTCAGCCACCTCTCTCCTCCAGTTGGCTTGCTGCAGCGAAGGCCAAGACCCTCCTGGTCTTGGTATACCTGTGCCCTTGGAGACACCAAGGGCTAGGTATCTCCTCCCTTTTCCCTCTCTCTACTAATCCACTTTCCCTACCTCTTCTCTCTCATTTTACTCACCCCCTCTACGTCTTCCTCTTCTACCTCTGAGTCATTCACTTCCCTCTAATCACTCTCACTACTCGTACCCCTCTCCCCACCTTTTTGTTTCAACTTTCTCCTTCTCTCCTTCTCATTTCACTCCTCAACCCCAGTCTTTTCCCCCACCTTCCACTGCTTTTTTACCCTCCTCTCCCCCAACTACGACCCCATGGGGGTAACGAAATGCTGCCGAAGTTTTTGAAAAATTCAACACTTAGTCTCTCTTCACTCTCCACCTCCTCATTTCTCTTTTTATTTCTTTACCTTTTGAAACTTGATGTGCTTATCTTTTTTTTTTTTTTTTTTTTTGTGAAAACCTATATTCTTCTCTCAATTTTACCACACACTACCTACCTACCAGTACTCCTAATTGTAGGCATACGGGGAACCCTGTAGCAGCCAGAACCGTGTTCACGAGAGAACATGCGGGGGTTGCTCCCGACCTGCAGGTGGGCGATACCGGCTAGGGGACAACTGGTAGCATCAGGGACCATGCCAACAGGAGTAATCCCTGTGCCTCCCCTCAGGTCCCCTCCCCTACGAACATCAACAGACTCTGCTCAATGCCGATCGGGGGATCCAGTGGTCTATCTCTAGGTGGCAGGCGCCAAGTATGCCAAGGAAGGTACATGAGGCCAATGGGGATTGAACCCACGACCTCCTGAATGCCACTTGCGAGCCTTACCAATTGAGTTAGGCTGCTTATCTTGGTCTCCCCTTTCCCTTGGCACATTCTTGACCCTATGGGGGGAGGGTAGGGAAATGCTGCTGAAAAATCCAGAAAAAAAAATATTATTTCTCTCTTCACATTTTGTTTTACTTATTTCTTTAATTATTTTTATTATTTATTTTTTTATTTTTATTTTTCTCTTGAAATTTCACTGTTTATTTATTTTCCCTTCCGCCTCCCCCCCATGGTTGCTATTTTATTTTCTTGATTAGGTCATCGGTACCCTACCCTAACCACTCGAACTTCGGTTAGGGTTTTCTTAGGGTTTTTCTAGGGTTTAGGGTTCTCCTAACCCGCCTACTTCCCCTTTCCATTCGGGCACCCTGGACTTGAGCCACCCTTCCCCTTTTGCGGGCGCCCGCGATCGACTCACTAGCGCCGCCCGTCGCTTTCTACCGCGGACCCCCCCCTCCGCCCTCCGCTCACGCGGACCTCCTCTGGCCCCCTCCAGTCCGGCCCGTCACCTCCCCATGGCCGACGACGTGTCACGAGCCGCCAACGCGGCGACGACCTCGACACCGGGCTCCATACCCGTGTCGGCAGACCAGCGCCATCAGCCCCAGGGGGATCTGCACACCCTCCTCACCTCCCTCCTTGCACCCTTACAGGCGTAGGTGGCGACTCTTGTCGCTGGCCTGCGACAACTCCAGGACGCTGGCCGTCCTTCCTCTCCCCACTCTCTCTCTTCCCTGGCTCCCAGTCCGGGTCCCCCGTCCTTCGACATGGTGGCGACGACGGAGCTTCCTCCTCTGCTGCCCCGACCCGGCCATCCTGGTGACCGTCCACGCTCCTAGCTTGACGGCCCCCACGGGTCAGGCCTTCCCTCACTCTACGGGCGCACCCACCCAGATTTCAGTCACCACGGCCACGGGACCACACCCCTCTGCCGTGGTCTCAACTTTTTCGGGTGTCGCGCTTCTCCCTTCCCTTCGCACGACCGCAGCGCCACCTGGCTCTCCCCCTTATGGGATGCCTCGGGCCACTCGTACGTCTACTTCCCCGACGACTCCTCCTACTACTCCCCGCTCGGTCTATGTCTGTCGTCTTGAGACCGAGCTTGCCAACCACCCCTACCATCACAGGTGGCCGCGTCTTCGGGCGCACCCCCTTCTTCCTCTACTCTTCCTTCCATGCAGGCTCGCTTCCCTCGCCCTGCACCCCCTCCACCCCCATTCTACCTCCTTCCTACTCCCTCGGTTGCTACGACCTCTTCTACCGCAACTCCCTCGCAGCCTGCCGCTGTTGATCCCGCCGCTCCCCTATGCGGCCCGGGCGTACAGTCAGTTGCGCCCCCTTCTCCAGGACCTGCGCCGACTTACTCAGTCGTAGCACAGGCCTCTGCTCCTCGATCGCCTCACTGCCAAAATGGTGGCGCACCTCTCGTCCACTTGACGGACATTGCCTTGTATGATGGTACAAGGATACACGTGTCTTGGTGGTTGTAGTCTGCCGCCCGCACGCTCCACTTCATGGGCGTCCTACCCGACACGTGAGTGACTCACCTCTCCACACGCCTGCGTGGCTGTCCTTTCGACACCTGGGAGAATTTCTACACCCACTCCCTTCATGAGGGTCGAACCCCGACCTTCATGGATTTTCAGGCGTTCCTTGAGGATCGCTTCGGAGCCTGACATAACGTGACTGATGCCTTCGAGCGTGTCGTCAGTACACGCTGGTCCGACTCTGGTGGCGCTGCCGGCCTGGACTACCACGTCCAAGTCTTTCAGGATGCCCGCCTCATTTGTGATGTGGCGTTCCTCCTCGAGGATGCCCTCATCGACTGTTTCTTGGTCAGCCTTCCCCTTGAGTACCGCTCCGAGTTATGGCAGTATGACTTCACATCGGCCCCACAGGCTTACGAGGCCGCCAGGGCCCATGAGCGGATGCGGACCCGTCTTCAACACACTTCCTCCTCCCAGCCTCAGCGTACTGGTTACACTCCCTCCTTCTCTCACAACACTTCCTAGCGTTGTTCCCCTTTCCACGGTCGTGCCCGCCATTCCGCGCAGCACGACTGTCACTTCTCGCGCCGCTTCTGCGAGCTCGAGTATGGTGAGTATGACGCTGTCGCCTGAGGGTGACCACAACGACGACCTCGACCTCGACCTCTGCGAGGTCGTCCACGACCACCTGGAGGACTATACTCTCCCTATAGTCAAGCGCCTCCAGCTGGCCCTCTCCACCCTCTCCCGAGCACGCAGCCGCTCTGGTCACGCTGGCGCGTCGCCCCTCGAGGCCCCTCAGCAGGACCTCCCTCAGGGCTTTGTCCCTCCTCGCGGTGTCCTTTCCGTTGAGGAGAGCGCGGCCATTTTGGACCGGCGCGGGTGTTTGCGCTGCTGCCAGGACGGTTAAACCTCCTTGTGGTGCCTTACACCGCCGCCCTGGACCGCCACTACGTTGAGCTCTCTAGCCAACGCCGTGCTCAGTCCCCCCTGCGCATCGCATCCTTGAGGCCTCCTAGCCACGGGTAGTGTACACCTGCGCTCTCCTTAGTAGTCGACTTCCCGACATCTCTGTCGCGGTTTGCCCCTCTCGCTACTGGAGTTGAGGTATCGCAGGACCCAACCGAATGTACTCAACCCTCTGTCGCAGTACTGTATGCGCCTCCGCAGACCACCGTCTCCCCTCCTACCTCTCCGCGACTACCGACGCGTCGAGCCACTCGCTCAGCCCGTTGCAGCGAGCAGCTTTAGACTCGCAAGGACGTTGTGTCCTCCCTTCTGGACTTGAGCATGCTCCAGGCTCGTCAGGAGCGACTCACCCTCTAGGTCGCTGCACTGCGTCGCCTTCCCGCCATCCTCTGTCACCCTGATCGCACCCTGCCGATCATTCCAATACGACTGGGGACCTCCACGAGGGTGTACTTAGCGCTGTGGGATTCAGGTTTTCAAGGCAACTTCATTCACCCACGTGTGGTGAAAGAAGCCCGCTTACCCACGACAGGGTCTCCGACTCCCATCTCCGTCACCCTAGGGGGTGACAAGACCCAATGCTTCTTCGATCAGACGGTCACCAACCTCTCTTTCTTCCTCAATCTGGAGCCGACTGATTGTCGTCTGGCGTCTCGTCGTCACCGCTCTCTGCACATTTCGATGTGATGGAGACGGTGTACGACTTCACTCTCGATACTCTGTGGTCTCGTAGGTTTCATAGCACCGAGGCCGATTGGGCGACCAACACTCTCGTTCTCGGAACGAAGTGTGTACAAACGTATCGCGTTTCTTTTATAGGTACCACTGCGACACCACGCCCCAATCCTCCTCCCTCGGAGCCTTCCGCGCCCACAGCATCTCCTATTATCACCATCACCTCGCCTCGGCAGTTCACACACTTCATTCGACAGGACGATGTCACCTTCTTTACGGTGAACGTTACGTATCTCTTGCACTATGATCCACCCTGTCCAGACGCCGAGTTCATCTCTCTGGAGCCAGATCCTCCTATCTCCATGGCTTCCATCTCTACTTCCCGCCCTCCGTCGTTCGTTGAGTCCACTCTGCCGTCGCGCGCTGGCACTGACACTGAGGAACTCGCACGATATACAACCGACCTGGAGCCTGCAGTTCGTGACCTCATTCGAGAGTACCATGACGTTTTCCCATTGTCGTTCTCGTACGCCAGCATCCCACCGATGCGTGACGTCGACCATTCCATCCAGCTTGTGCCTGACTATCGTGTTCACCACGAGACATCCTACACACTCTCGATCCTCGAGGCCACCAAACTCAAGCGTCAGCTTGAGGAGCTCCTGATACTGGGTTTCATTAAACCCAGCAACTCCCCGTGGGGTGCACCCGTCCTCTTTGCTCGCGAAGCGGATGAAACTCTTCGTCTCTGCATCGATTATCGCGGGCTCAACAGCTACACGGTTCACAACAGCTACCCCATGCCTCGTTCCGACGGGCTGTTCGAGCGCCTAGCAGACAACCGCTTCTTTACGAAGAATGATCTTCGTAGCGGTTACCATCAGATCCGCGTCGCTGCAACAGACCAGCTGAAGACAGCGTTCCAATTGCGCTTCAGCCACTATGAGTTTACGGTGATGCCATTCGGCCTCACCAACACACCCGCTACCTTCCAGAGGGCGATGAACGACATTTGTAGGGATATCCTAGAGCAGTACGTTCTAGTCTACCTCGACGATATCCTGATCGACATTCGTACCCTTGAGAAGCATCTCAGACACCTTCGCGACGTCCTTGACCGCTTGCGCAGACATGGCCTCTACGCCAAGTTGAGCAAGTGCCGCTTTGCCTAAGACAAAGTGGATTTCTTAGGACACTACGTGTCTGACTAGGGTCTCCACTTGGACGACGTGAACATCACTGCTATTGCGGAGTGGCCCATCCCCGCATCCGCCAAGCAGCTTTGCAGCTTCCTAGGCCTCACTAGCTGCTATAGTAATTTCATCCAGGGATACGCTAGGTATTCCTACGTCCTTACCTCCACCCTCCTCCAGAAGAACCCTCCATGGGCTTGGACACCCCTCCACGAGGACGCCTTCCGCGCCCTCAAGAAGGCGGTGACATGTGCACCGGTTCTTCACCTACCCGATTTTGATCGCCCTTTTATCCTTATCACCGATGCGTCAAACTTTGTTGTAGGAGCAGTGCTTTCTCATATTTTCCCCTCCTCTCCTGATTCCTCTCCTCCTCGCATCCCTCGCTTCCCACCCCCTACCCCTACCACTGCTTCCCGCCTGACGCCTACTCATCCAACTACCGATGAGCCTTCTCTTGGCTGTTCTCCTAACATCGCCGAGGACGACACTGTCGAGTCTTGCTCATGTGATTGTCCGATAGCCTTCTACTCCCGTCAGCTTCTGCCTACTGAGATAAATTACATTGTTGATGAACGTGAGGTTCTCGCAGTAGTTTATGCCACTCGGCACTGACGTCACTACCTTCACGGGGCACCGTTGACGGTGAGTACAGTAGTTTATGCCACTCGGCACTGGCGTCATTTACCTTCACGGGGCACCATTGACGGTGAGCACAGACAACGCTGTTGTCCAGGCTTTTCTGATAAAGCCGAAGCTCACTCCTTGACAGACTGGCTGGTGGCGCGACCTATTCGAGTTTAGTTTCACCACTAGGCACATAAAGGGTGAGATCAATCGGGTCGCAGATGCCTTATCTCGATGCCCTGACCATAATCTGGAGCAGATCGAGCTCGCTGCCATCTCGGTCACCACTGTCCACCACTTGGTGATCGATAAGTTTGGCACTCAGTACCGCCACTGCCCCGACTATCGCGACATCCATGTGACCCTTCGGAGTGGCAAGACCGTCCCGAACTACTCTCTCAGGGACAACGGTCTTGTGTACTGGCACGGTTCACAAGGCACCCGAGAGCCTCGTATTTGTGTTCCCTCCACTGGACAACTACGTGTCCGAGCTGTAGTAGAGTTCCATGACCAGGCAGCCGCCGGCTTCCACAAGATATTGGCTCGTGTGAGTTGCCTGTACGTCTGGCCGGAGCGCAAGGACTTTGTGAAGGAGTACGTCGTAGAGTGTCCCACGTGTAAGGAGGTGAACAGTGCGAACCACTTGCCTTATGGTTTGCTCCAGCCTCTTCCTATCCCTGAGGGTCGTTGGCAGTCCATCTCGATGGACTATATCGGTCCTCTTCATCCTCCGACCCCCCCGCAGTCATGATGCTATCCTGGTCGTCGTCGACCGCTTCACAAAGCGCGCACGCTTTGTGTTGTGCCGCTATGCCATCAGTGCACGTGAGGTCGCCGACATCGTGTTTGACCGAGTCATGCGTGACCACGACTTACCTTTGAGCATCATATCTGACTTTGACCCGCGCTTTACCAGCCAATTTTGGCGATGACTCCATGAGGTGTACGGCACCTAGCTTTGCTTGTCCTCGTCTTACCATCCCCAGACTGATGGTCAGATTGAGGTCACGAATATGACTCTCGGAAATATTTTGCGAAAGATTGTTCGTGACGACTAGAAGTGGGATCACCATCGTGCCCATGCGGAGATAGCCTACAACGACGCAGTCTCGTCAGCAACTTGGATGTCACCTTACTATTGCGACCTCGGCTATCACCCTCGTGTTCTCTCGGACTTTCTTTGACCGTCCCAGATGCACCGCGACACGAGTTGTCCCGCGTTGGATGATTGGGTTGCACACATGACGTCACCGCGCATGAGCACATAGCCGCTTCCCAGACTCGCATGGTCGCACGTGCGAACCGATCGAGGATGGATCATCCATTCAAAGTCGGTGATGATGTGTTTGTTGACGCCCACCACTTACAGCTCGAAACGGACACGCTTTGCAAGTTTCGGCGTCGCTTCTTCAGCCCATGCCGCATTCTCCAGGCCGTCGGTTTTGACATGGCATTTAGCCCGGTCAAACTTTCATGTGAAGCTACCCGACTAGCTACGCCAGGCTCGTATGCACGATGTTTACCACGTCTCGTTACTGCGTCCCTACCGCTGACCGTCTGAGCGTTTCGCTGGACGACCATACGAGCGCCCTCCACCCATCATGGTGGACGACGACGAGGAGTTCTTCGTTTCAGACATTATTGGTCGCCAAGTCACCGACGACAACCTTCCCCACGTCGGGCATCTCGTACGTTGGAAGGGTTACCCTGATAAGGAGGCTACTTGGGAGCCCCTCGAGCACTTGCAGCACGCTTGCATGTTTGTGCGCGCCTATGACCGTGCTCTTTGTGCTGGGTTGACTGCTTCACCTCAGCCCACGGACCCTCCTCCTTCTCCCTCGGCCGAGGAGACCGCAGAAGTTGAGCCTGCTCCATCTGAGGCAGACCTTCAACAGCAGCCAGATGCTTCTGAGCATCCACAACGCACTCGTCGTCGTCCTGCTCGATACGACAATTGACTCTGCCTTATTTTCCCTCGTCTTTGACTTCTCAATACTCCATCTACTCCAGTTTTTCCTCTTCAGCTCGTCGACGTTGCGGCTCTTCCTTGACGACATTCTGGACTTTTCATCATGGACGTCATTGGCAGCTTCATGGTCTTCGTCACGATCAGCTTTGCCTACTTCATACGTCGTCACTGTCTTACCACCTTACCCTATACAGTACTCTGGTTGTGTCGCATGATGGTCTCTCTTCGCCGGGTTCCTCTGACTTGGGTTCTCCCTTGGTATACGCATAGGCATCGGGACAGTAGTGTTGCCCTGGCTTACCAGCTTACGGATCCAACTCCGATTTCCCCCACCTTAGGAGTCATTTGCATGATTCCCTTACCCATCACTTTTTCTACCCTTTGTCGGCCCTCACGCCCTAGTTAGGCAGCCTTGCATGCTTCATTTAGGTGCGTCCAGTATATCAGGCTCCCTTATTCCCTTGCATGGTCGACCCTCCATAGTGGTCATCCTTTTAGTCGAGCATTACCCACCCTGATGGTCTATTTGTTAGGGTCATTGGTTTTGTTCGCTCCGAGTTCCCTACCCTCATTGATCCTGATGACATGTGTCTCCCTGTCATTATGTGTGGATGCCCTTCGGGTTTATCGACCCCTAGGTTGCATTCGCCACCCTCAGAGACCATCCCACCCTTTGGTTTGCAACCCACTTCTTCTGTGACATATGGTTGTCTTGTTGTTGCTTTGTTGCTCTCAGACTGAGGCTACTACCTCTAACATTTCTAGGATTTAGTTGTTTCTGCTTTTGCTGTTCTTAGCACTTATACACTAGTCAGTTGTTTCCAGACTGAGGCTTCTGCCTCCAACATTATAGGATTTAGTTGTCATTACTTTTTGCTTTCCTAGGACATGTATACTAGTTAGTTGCTTCTGCTTTCACTTAGGCTGTTAGCTGTGACATTGCTGCTTTTGTGACATTTTCTATCCTAGGTTGCATCGCATGGACTCAGCATGGAGATTGCTCCGCATCCTAGATTACTCGGGTTTTCTTTTTCTTTGGTAGAGTTCCGCTTCTTGGCGGAAGCGTGCTTGTATCTAGGCGATCCATCACAGACCGAATATCGTGTAGCAGACCTCTGGTTGGCCTGTGAGACCAGCCACTTGGCCTGTTCTCACAGGCCTGTGTTGTACTCGGGGTAGTCCATTCCAGGCCGGTACCTCTGTCTTTACCAGCCAGTCCAGTCCAGTCCAGTCCAGTCAATCTGCTGGGGTATACCCCAGCCAGAGTTTGTACTTTGGGTCATTCTGCATTCGCACAGTTTGGAGTACGTGCGTTGGAGTCTCGCGTGGGAGCTGCGCTGTGTCATCTTGCTCCACTCTCATCCTCCATCTCCATCTCTATCCCAGGCGGAGCACCACAGCTGGTGGGTCCGCCACAGAAACTTCGAAAACGCGCTATTTCTGCAATTACCCCACTTATAGTCGTACTGGGAACCCCATAGTAGCCAGAACCATGTTCGCGAGAGAACATCCGGGGACTACTCCGAACCTGCAGGTGGGCGATACCGTCCAGCGAACAGCTGGTAGCATCAGGGACCATACTTTCTGTAAGTAACCCTCTAATTATAGTTGTACTGGGAACCCCATAGTACCCAGAACTGTGTTCACGAGAGAACATCTGGGAGCTGGTCCTGACCTGCAGGTAGGCGATACCGGCCAGGGGACAGCTGGCAGCATCAGGGACCATGCCAACAGGATCAATCCCTGTGCCTCTGCTCAGGTCCCCTCCCCTACGAAGATCAGCAGACTCTGCTCAATTCCGATCGGGGGATCCAGCGGTCTATCTCTTGCGGGCGGGTGCCAAGCTTTGCCCAGAAAGGTACATGAGACCAATGGGGATTGTACCCACTACCTCTTGAATGCCACTTGCGAGCCTTACCAACTGAGCTAGCCTGCTGGATGGGCCTGGTTTTAGGAATGCGTCTAGTATAAGTTTTTTCTTAAAAAAAAGAAAAAAAGAAAAAAGAAAAAAGAAAAAAGAAAAATGAAAAAAGCGCGAAGACCAGCTATGATGCCCAGGTAAGATCTCTGCCGACGCAGGTATGGCGTCCGCCTCACTCCTTACCTGCACCTCTACCTCCAGCGTAGTGCCGTCGCGCTGCTCCAGCAACGTGTCGCCCAAGAAGTGAGCTATTCGAACTGTGCGTCTGCCCTGGAGTGGTCCAGCTATAAGTAGCGCTGGGCCTCACGGATGTGCCTCTGGTCCTAGGCCTAAAACGGCCTGCCTGAATCTCTACCGGATGTCCAGGCCCTCCCTGCTGATGCAGCAGGGAGTGCCCGCTATCGGACAAAAGTGGACCTGGCCCTAACAGGGCCTGCCTATGTCCGTACCAAGCCAAAAACGTGGCCTTGTCCAAACAGACCCAAGGTCTGTTCGGACGTACTGAACTGCAAGTCCGAAACGACGCCTGAACAAACCAAAATAGGAGAGCAAATAAATAAATTAATAGATAAATAAATAAATGAATGCTGCCTCAAATCCAAACCTGTGGCCCAAAGGCCAGCCGTGGGCCTCCAGCCTCCAGGGCGCTTGTCGGCAGGCGTGCGGCCTGGAGGCCCCCAGCAACTGTCGGCCCCCCGAAATGGGCCCCGTGTGCAGGCTCAGCATGTAACACATACACACACACACGCTCAAATTGAATCAGTTTTGTATATGTCTGTCTTTTGTTTGTTGCTTGTCCTTTCTCCGAATGTTTCTCTTACTTTCTGCGACACTGTTTGATTGAGCACCTTTAATAAGTGCTAAATGGTAGGTGGGCCGTTGTTTGGAGTGCCTGCAGGACTCTTAGAGGACACGCTTGTTCGTGATGTCTGTGTGGTGCATATGGTCTAATGGGCGATGAGTCGATGACAGACGTCCGTCGGAGCGACTCCCTGGCTTAGCGGGTGGTGGGAACCAACATTCTGCTGGGTTGACTTGTGATGTGCCTCTTTGCTCAGTGTTGGCTCAGTGTTGGCTGTGTAGACTGCCTTGTCTACGCTCTGCTGCCGACTTGCTGCCCGTCCCGCTTGCTTTGGATGTCGTTCTTTGTGGCTGGTGTGTTCACGATGTTGTGTGGCTGCCAAGCTGAAGTTGCTGGTGTTCCCTTGTGCTTCACTGATCTGGGGCCTTGCCGCCCGTCCACATGACTAGCCTTCTGCTTCTTTTGGCAATGCTTGTGTGCCATGTAGTTCAGCTGCTTTGTTGGTGTTGCCTTGTGCTTCACTGCACTGTTGCTAAGCTGCGCGTCCGCTTGGGCCGTCGTCCATGCAGTCATTTTTGGCGTTGTGCAGTCGTGTTGCCTGGGCAGTGTTGCCTGGTTCTTCGCTGAGTTGCTTCCAGCTGCTGCAATCCGTTTGTGAACACTCTGATTCCAACAAGGGTCAAATGGTTCATGACCCAAACCATCAATACCGGGAGTCTGCAGATTGTCAGGCATCAGCCTCCTGATGAGTCGGTGCAACTCCGATGAAACAATGTCTCATCTGCAGCTTTTATTTTTTTCGGCCTAAGACTTTCTGTTGTTTTGGGACTTGTATTTTTTCTGGTTTGTCTGGTTTGTGTGCTCGTGTGTCATCTGCCCTTGCACCTCCCCCTTGCCTTCCAGCCTTTGTTCTTTGCTGCTGCTCGCCGTCCTATGCCTTCTTGTGTCATGCCTTCGTGTGCCCACCCGCCTCTCCCCTGTCCTCCAGCCTTTGTCCTTTGCTGCTGCACGTCGTCAAATGCCTTGTTGCGACACACCCATCCTTATTGTCTTCTTTCTACCTTTTTCTTTGGGATAATTGGTGGAAAGCACCTAAGCTGAAACCTTTTTGGTTTTGGGCGCCTAAAGTTTGGCAGTTTGGTACTACCGGCCCAAACAAGTTCCGCCTGGGTGAAAGGCGCCTTCGCGCCATGGCCACAGATCCGTTGGCCTGTTTTATGGGACAATGAATCTGGCGCTGTTTGTGCGCCAGTTCATAAACCGGTAGGGCCACTCTTTTCCAAGCTACCGTACTTGGGCCTCTTTCCACCGTTAGGGGTACCACCCTCGGCCTCTTCTACATTGGAATGAATCTGGTGCCGTTTATGTGCCAATTCATGATCCGGTAGGGCCCTTGGAGCGACACGTGGGCCTGTAGTCCCCCACATGGAAAAAGGTCCTGCCTATGTGCCTTGCTGCTGCCTGTCGCCCAATGCCTAGGCGCTTCCCTGCCTTGCCGATCACAGTCTTTTGCTTTCTGCCTTATTGCCATCATGATGGACAATTGACTCCTGAGTGAATTTTCTTCCATGCTCTCTGAAGGTGGTTAGGCTGTTTGCAGGTTGGATTCCGTGATGATTTTTTTTCAGTGAGTGTCTCTAGAACACTCAGCTTTGGATGACCTGTACTTGGCGGGCAACGCAGTAATGTTTAATTTGCTGTGTGCGACGGGTAGCAGCACACACACAAACGGGGGCTTCTACTAGCCTTCTAAGTGTTTTAAGCAGCAGTGCTCCTGGTGTCACATGGAGAGCTTGTGGATTCGGCATAGCTTGCACAGTCACTGTGGCTCCGTTGTAGCAGTATGAGATCATTTGATTCTGCAGTTTGTGCGCGGCCAGGGGAGGTTCATGAAACTGTTTGTTTGATTTCTGGTGGTTTCGTTGCCTCCACTGACAGGACTCTCTCTGTTTCTCTCAGACCAAGCTCCAGGGGTTGTGGGTGCGGTCAGTGCTTCCTTGCTTGGGGGGGCTTTCTGGGTTGCTCTGCAACTAATTGTCTATGTTGTGTGTATTTGTGGTTCATTTGCCCACGCAACGAATTGAACAAGGATTTTTTGCCTCTTTTTGTATGATTTTTTTCAAATTTGATGCGGATAACTTAGTGTTAATGCATACCACCTTCAATCAAGGAACCTGATCGTCTAGAAGGGTCGAAAGTGAGAAAAAAAAAATCCCTGTTCAATTTCATGGTGTGAGCGTCAAACAGAGCTGCCCGGTAAACCGTAGGCAGAGAGGGACAAAAGGGAGAAGAGGACAACAAACGAGGGGCTGTGACAAACTGTTTCGTCGGACTTTCACCGACTCATCAGGAGGGGGTGTAAAACTGCGCCACTCATTACCCACAGTGGTGCTTGGCCGTTTTATGGGGGTCGCTTTTTTTGCTCCATTAAATTTCGGGAACTGCTAAAGTTGCCAATCATTCTGAACGTCGGGTGCGACTCCAACAGTCCAATGTACTTGCCCCCCTTTTTTTTTTTTCATAAGTCAGTTATGTGACAATGTGACATCATAAAATACAATAAATTTTCTTTTATTTAAAAATATTTTACTTCGTTGTATGATTTATAATTTATTATGTGTGCTGCAGTTGTTTACACAATGATCGAAGACTACAATGGCGTCAAAGTCAGAAAAGGAATGGAGGTTGTGAGGCTCAATGTCAGAGGGGAGGTATGTTTGTTCTCTAAAATCTCTACCACCCTTTTTGCTAAGCTTCCATTTCTGTGATACAGCTGCTACCCTCCCACTCTTTCAGGCTCTGTTAGTCTCTCTCTCTTGCTCTCTCTCTCTTTTTTTTTTTTTTTTTTTTTTTTTTTTTTTTGGGCTCAAAATTCAATGTCAGTCTAGGGAGATATCCCGGGCGCCCAGGTCCCGATGTCACGCCCGGATTGGCGACCGGGTGACCGGCCGGGCATGACCCCCGGGATATCTCCCGGCGTACCGAAATTTCAATTTACGTGTGTGCGAGGCATGCCTAGACGACAACAACGTCTAAAATAACAGGCTTTTAGTTAACATTGAAATATTTTGCTAGCGTGACAAAATTGAGGGGTTTTGTTTTTTTTTTCCCAGCGATTTGGGTCAGATTTTGGAGGTATCACAGATGCCGCCGCACCTTTTGAGGTACGACGTACTTAGGACGCCGTACCTTTCGTCTTGCATGGTCTCAATCATTTAAGTCTTTTGGATGTATCTAGTCGCTTATACGACCAGATTAGCATATGTATAATCATGTGAGGATGATTAAACCACAACATGGTCAGTTCACTTATTGGAGGATGATTAAACCTCTCAGTCCTTGGAGTTCGGACTCATGTCGGACTCCATGTATTCACGAGTGCTCAGTCCATCGTCACAGGTCTTCAACTTGTTATGATGTGCGGGGTCTGTGGACCCATGGATCAATGATCATGCCATTTTAACTAATGGTGCAAAGTTTTATTTGGGGAGCAGGCTGTGCAATTGGTTACTCTTACAGGCTTACAGCTGCAATGATGCCTATACATTTGCTGTTGTTATTATCTCTTAAACCGTCAAATTGATGCTTATTTCGTCTCTCCCTCTCTGTCTGACATCAAATGCTTGTATGTGTTCCTTCTGCGCTTACTGGTTCTCTATCCCTCTTGACCTCTGTGTTGTTGTTGTTGTTCTTTTTGCTCTCTCTCTCTCTCTCTCTCTCTCTCTCTCTCTCTCTCTC
>BFEA01000526.1:757176-778691 GCA_003427395.1 Chara braunii | reverse complement strand
GTGACTAGTCTGATATAAGAGTAGTGAGGTTTCAAGGACACCTGCCGTATCATTGATCAACCTAACATTCATTCAGTGATAAGAGTAGCAAGGATCCTTGGACACCCGCATTATTAAGGGCTAGCCAGTGATAAGAGTAGCAGAGAAATCCTGCCTTATAAATGATTAATTTGATATAAGAGTAGTGAGGTTTTAGGGATACCTGCCTTATCAGTGACTAGCCATAGGATAAGCCTACCGCTAAGTGTGCTTTGGCTCACAAAGGCCAAAACCCACAAGATTTGCCTTTGTCAAACAAGTTCCAGTAACAAGTGGATATATCCTGAATGGTCTACCATACCACCGCCAACTTTCTCCACAATCCACATTGTTCAGTCCTAACTAACTACCTCTGATTCTACAGAGAGGGGATAAGTGAAATTTTGCCTCAGACAGAGACTATCCATTTGTCTGATTCCTTTCCATGCCGCTAAGTGTGTTTTGGTTCACAAGGGCCAAAACCCACAAGATTTGTCTTTGTCAAACAAGTTCCAGTAACAAGTGGATATATCCTGAATGGTCTGCGATACCACCGCTAACGTTCTCCACAATCCGCATTGTTCAGTCCTAACTAACTACCTCTGATTCTATTGAGAGGGGATAAGTGAAATCTTGCCTCAGATAGAGACTATCCATTTGTCTGATTCATTTCCATGAGATTCTTTTCCACAAGTTCGATTGATGATGTGTTCATGAGTTTTGGAAGAAGAAAGGGAACTCGGGCAGGATAATCCAGAAAGGGATAGGAATGAGATAGTGAAAAGAATATGGGGGGTTACTACGACAGTAAAAAGGGAAGTGAACTATTATTCACTACCCGAAGCGAAAGGGCAACAGCCCAAACGATTAGTTAAGGATGGAAATCGGACAAAAGATACAGAGTCTAGAAGGAACTTTCTAGATTTCAGTAGGAAAGAGAGATGTTAATTTTCTCTTTGACTGTGTTGTGTCTACGAGTTTCGACACTTCGGAGAACTTACGGGGGAGTCCGTAAGAACAGCAATTTTGTTATCTCTGGATAACAAGTCGGTAGAACTCCGACTCAACTTCCACCATGGCTTGACACCCACACCTAAAAAAAGACCTAAGAAGAGAACAGATAAATCTTCCCCCTGTATCTATGCCTAAATTGTCCAAATCACACTCAGAAGTCTTTGAAAATGTGTGGGGTCGGGGTAAATGGAGTCAGGGTTAGGAAGGAATGTTGTTTTCAAGGGTTTGGGACGTGAGTGGCTTGCTATGAATGGATTAAAGGTTGACGCTTGTAGCGCATTTTGTGTCTGCATTTGTATGCATGTATGTTGTTTTTTGCATCTGCACAGGTGTTGGACATCTGTGCTGTCTTCTGAATTTGGGATTGTCTGAGATATTCTGGCAAAGGGACACGACAATCGTGAAAGTGAGGTCCACCGCTCAGTCAGCTCCCCTGATTTACATATGAAACTCCGACGAAACAGTTTGTCATAGCCCCTCGTTTGTTGTCCTCTTCTCTCTCTCTGCCTACGGTTTACCGGGCAGTTCTATTTGTGACGATATATATATATATATATATATATATATATATATACATATATATATATATATATATATATATATATATATATATATATTTGTGAATGAGATCGAAGGTTGGTCGGTACCCTGGAAGTCATTTTGTCTGGAACTTCTTTTAAGAAGAATGAGAGATTACTAAGGGTTTGACTTTGGCATTTTCATAAGGTCAACAAAGGGGACATAGAGTCATTATCATAATTACCTTAGCGTGGAAGATTGTCCAAGAAAGTCGACCTGATTAGATAGTCGGTCCGGGGAGTTAGAACCTCGGGGCACGACGTACGGGTCAGTCTTAAGGCGTTCTACCGCGAATATGCCTATGCTACGGTGATCGAGAAAACGCCCTCGGTTGGCCTACCTCTGCGACTGCATGTAAAAGCCTTCGCACGTAGATCAGTAGCTCAGCAGGGATACGCCCACCTAAGGGATGGTGACAGCTCCCACAGGTGGAGGTATGTTGTACCTCGCGGGATCCCTAACCTGTCGTAGGGAGTCGCGAGAGGTACAGCACGCGCGCACGGCCGGAGTTGGTATTGCGTAAAGTGACAAAAGGAAACTCCTGCGTGACACGACCGTGAGGTCCAACACCAAAAACTACTTTACGTCTGGGTGTGGGACCGCCGCGCGCGACAACGAGGCCTCGGGAACCCAATCGAATACATCGTCTGAAGTAATCTCTTGAAGCTCAATGTAACCCGTCTGGCTTCCCGCCCGATGTACTAGCCTTACGCTACAACAATTTGTGGATCCTTACACCTCATTGGGCTTTGCATCGGATGTGTCGCTCATTAAAATCTATGACACTCGGCTGGTGCTATTCTGGCCTCCAAGGACTGCATATGTCTGTGGGGAGGATGTATCCTCCTATTGATCTCCGACACGCCGTTTGGAAACCTGCGTTGTTAGTGTTAGTTGGCAACACCGACTATGCGTGTTGAGGTAGATCCGCCGTCACCGTCTTGCCAACTGGACATCGGTTTTATGATATCGTAAACATAATGGAACCCCCTTATCCACAAGCGCGAGACTTTATGTTCTTGCACCTCTATCGAATATATCTGTCGATGAAACGCTGTCAGCATCTAGAGCTTACACCCTCATCGAATTGAGCATCGGATTTGTCTGAGTCGATCAAATAACTCCCACAATCATCATAACAAAGTTCGTCACTCCTATACATGTCTTGTTGTCGTCTGCGCCAGTTGATTATGAGCAGTCAAATTCTCATTTCTGCCTCTATGCAAGTTCTTAACTGCATGTCGGTTGTTTTTTGTATGGATGGTGAGGTGCAGTTGCAAGACTCTTTCCTTTCTTAAACATCTCTTCTCAATTTGTCACCTACGTTGCATGCATCTCAACCGAAATTTTGTTGTTCATTTAGCATAGGAGGAAGTCTACCTTCGACTCAAAGTGACTTGTATTATCAGTTTTTAACACTGGTCGTCACACCGGCGAGCTCATCCGATAACACTTCATCGTCAATGTCAAGGTCATCTCCTTTGTGCAACGGTAATAATTTGTAATGATAAGACTTTGAGTTGACTGAGGATTAGTCACAACAGTCACAAACATAAAACACTCTATGGTCGATACAAAAGGTATGTAATGACTACGGTGTGCATACGGTGTTCGAATTCACTCCTCACGTGATCCTGATAGCGGCACCCAGAGTCTTGTGTGCAGTGCCAAGATGTCAAGCCGACTCGGTGAGAATTACTTAGGTAGCCTTAACTGTAGTGTGACGGAATATGTCATCATAGAAGGAGGTTGTGGGAATGAGTTTTTCCACCGAATTATTGTCTACAGCTGAGGCTGTTTCGCAGGCGAACAACTTTGATAATACAAGATTTTATGATGTTCCTCATTCCCATTCTATCGTTGTTGGACACGATACTAAATCTGGGAATGGTGATGAGAAGTTTCGAAAGATAGTGACATCCTCCTTTAAGGAAATCATTACCTCGCGTGGTGAGTCTCATGAGGAGAGAGAAATACACTATTTTTTACCTGCATCGTTGCCCGGAGAGAAAAAGGTCGTAGAATATAGACAACAGAGCCACTAGGAAACATGTCCAGAACAAAAGAGTTTTGAGTAAGCTCAAGCTGGAATCTCTTCAACGTGTGCGTAGTATGCTTTGTTACAAGAAGTTTTATAGTACAAATCTCATTGTTGATGATGTTAGGTCAGTCAGGGAGGGTTTGTACTGCAAAACATTTTCAGACCGGAGAAAGTGGTGGTTGCAAACAATACACGACTTCACCATAATGGAAGTTGATGTTGAGCAAACTCGACCTATTTTATGCAGACAAAAGTTGTGCGTGCACGCGTATTGTAATATATTGGGCATTTCACGAAATAAATTTTATATTTACAAAATGATGTATCAAAATAATGTTATGCACGCAGAACAAGGTCATACAGGAAGATGTAATCCTTCGAACAAAGTAGTCATTATGCTCGCAAACATGAAAAAATTCATCAACGATCACGCTGATGGTATGCCAAATGAAATAGTTAGAAGCGACGATGTTTACAGACCATGCCATAGGATATTTGCTGCCTTTACCAAGAGATCCATTTATGAGTCCATTCGATCAAACTTGGAGGTAGCAAGACATGAAGTCATTTCTGAGTCTACCTTTTACGCCATATGGAGCAAACACTTTTGGCAATGTCATTAGTTTGACAAAATCCAACACGTTTACGAAATGTGCTCTATGCAATTACTATAAGCAGTGTATAGCTAAGGTGAAGTATGAACAAAACCATAAAAAGTTTAAGATAAAGATGAAAAAACGTCTGGAGCGGCAAGTGAACCATAAGCGAGATTACTACCTCGCAAAGTTCAATTCAATATTGCGTCCTTCTAAGCATCTTTGCCTCATCATTGAAGGCATGGGTCAAAAAAAAAAAACACCTTGCCTCACATCGGGCAGGCAAACTACTCAAAGGACTTGCAACATGACAGGAGGATGAGGACCACTCTTACGACAGAGACCCTTCTATTTACATATACACGTACTTTCCATATTACAAACACAATGCCGACAGCCCATCTACATGCTTGATGAAGACTCTTTGTGAAATTCAGGCCTCAGGGATACCGCTTCGTCCTCGATTGTGTATTCAAGCGGATACCTGTTGGAAAGAAAACTTAAATCGGTTTATATATGGTTTGACAGCGCTCCTTGTGAAGTTTGCGCTTCTTATGAAGTTTGGAGTATTTCAGGAGATTGAGATTAGGTTAATGATAGTCGGGCATACCCATACAGAGAAGCTGAAAGACAGTGATGCATATACAATGGATAAAGTTTTTTCTTTGTTAGAACAATTTCACAAGAAGCCTCTGAAATGTATTTTCCTCGATAAAATTACGGACTGGAAAAATATCGCAGCCCCATTTCTCACAAGTGATATTTTGGAGCCACATTTGCTTAAGTTTTATATGGTATATGATAATCCAGCAATTCCGTACAAAGAGTATTGCGACGATACAAGATGTTTGCCCAAAAACAGTCCGCTTTGCTGATTTTAAAAAGATGGCGACGACAAGTATGCTTGTCCATTGCAACCATTCGGCCATTTTCTGCATTTATCCTGAGAGAAAAGGTCGACATGAAATACTTATCAGGATCAAGAGGTAGCTAGTATAGAAAATATTTTTGCTTATTGGAAGGTCTTAAAGAACATGGAGCTTATATCATCCCAAACGGAGTATCCAAGACACCAATGGCATATTTTTAACCCTCAGTCTAAAAAAGGCAAGAGGAATAAATTTGCAATCCGATTCTGAAGAACCTGAAAGTGAACCCTTGTTCGTTAGACCAAAAAAATCGTTCGAAGACAAACTTCGACCCAATTTTGGATGTTAAGAAAAACAGTTTCGTTATTCTACAACCGTCAGATGAAGAACTTGCAAAAGGTGTTCTGTTTTGGATGGGTTAAGCACGAAGTCCATTTGTGTTAGAAAAAGACTTCGAGCATTACAACCAGGAAAATATTCAATATTTGATTCCTACAGGTAAACCATGCTCACTTAGAAACGTTATGAGAATGTGTGGGAGACGAACTGAAAAAGATATATTGAGGATGCGGAGCAATGGTTGAATGTTAATGCGCTGACATTCGCATGGAAACGAGCATCGAGAGGAAGAGTTTTCACCAAACCATTCACCTCGGGCCTTGTAATTTCGTATAAAGTCGGGATTAATGCAATTGCTGCTCTGGTTGGAGAGGATGGTGTTCATATAGCTGATATTGTCAGTGCGAAAATTTATGAGGGAGTCGAGGTTAGTGTTTCATGAAGGGCAGGATTCAAAGTCTGAGATGACACTACGGCGACCCAAACGTCAGCATGTCCAAGGTCGAAAATCGGTTCGAAACTCTTTCTGATGTAAAGCGGGTACTAATCGAGAGAGCACATATTATAGAAAACAGTTTAAATCTTAGATAGTAATATGGTTGAAACTTGAAACCTAGATTACTAATTTTCCGATCCTGACACGTCCTGGTCGGACGTCTCCGGCGGACAACTTGGGCAGAGTTGTCTGAAATCCCGTACAACTCATTTTYTTTATAAWAAWAAWAAAAAAAAAAAAAAAAAAAAAAAAACATTCCAACTCATTTGCAGCAAAAAAATATATTCCAACTCATTTGGAGCAAAAACAAAAAAAACATTCCAGCTCATTCAGAAAAAAAAATAAAATAAAAAAAAAATAAAAAAAAAAATGGGGAAAGTGAGATTTGAGAGGGTGGTGTGGGGTGTGTGATTGAAATTGACCTCGATAAGAGAGAGGGGTTTGATTGAAATTCGCATAAACATCGTCGGTGATTTTTACTTTTTTTTCTATGGGCTGAAATGAGCCAAAACTTTTGTGGTATATAGCTCACGTGAGGGAAAACCTACAAAAAAAATTTTTTTAAAAAACTTCTTTTTTTTTCAGAGGGTCGAACATACTTGTCTCGGGAGGACGTCTCCCTAGTTGTTCGACCAAACAAGTCGAACATCAAGAAGGGTCCCAAACGTCCGCACTGTGAAGCTAGGTTGAAACTTCGATTAATATCACTTTAATAATATTGTAACTTTTGTCACGTGCAACTTGCGGACTTATAACGAAAAATATTATATCACATGAAATTGAAGTATCTGAACGGATGGCGATCATCACAAAGGGAGAAGCGCTTTCATTTCAATACAAAAAAATATTCAAATGTGAAGCGGGAGAACGAAAAATGTTTGTCATTATGGTGAAGTTTACAGATCTCAACTCTTTTGACGTGCGAATATATGAGCATTGAGAAAAAAATTGGAGACACGGAGATTTGAAAACATAAAAATTCCCACGAGAAATGAAAGTTAAAAAAACATTCCATAAAGAAAAAATCCTTCATATTTATAAATTATCATTCCAATGTTCGTGGAATAATTTTCAGTTTTATTTGATAAGTTCCCGTTTAAATATGAACTTTTCCTTCAACTACATCTATTTGTTCAATATGGAATGAAAGTCTGAACGAGTTTATGAAATGTTTTAATTAAATTTTCATTCTACTACAACAAATTTCTTTTAAATTAGATTGAATTAACCTATTTATGACTGAAAATCCTTACTTAGAAAGACAGTCCAATTCAAATATTTCATGAATTCATCCAGATTTTCATTCCATCTCTAGCATGCAGTACAAATAAGAAGGGATACCCTATTCTTGGAATGAAAATTTGCAAATAAGATGAAAAATGTTAAAATTGGAATGACATTTTTTTACTGGAATGAAAATTGAAAATTTAGATTGCAATTTTACTATAGAATGATTATTTAATTCTAGAAATTATTTCGTTGGACAAAAGTTTATCTACAAGCTATAGATATTTTTTTTATCCACAAGACATGTTATATTCAATTTTGGGAGACCCCTTGAAGGTTTTCCGATTTTCATTATGGAATTTGAAACACTACCTCAACCTCTACTCCCGAGTTGCATCGTAGACAATTCAACATTCGAACCATTAGTGAATGTTTTGCAAAAAGGCTTCTTCTGATCATTTTGACTTTTTAACACTCTAAGTATTGAGTCTCAAAGTTTCGAAGTTTTATGTTAGAATGTCACATTAGCTAAAATTTTCGTAGTATAAGGTGTTGAGGGTTTTTTATTCATGTTACGTCCTACCCTTGTAAACTGTTAGGTTATGTAAAATTGTGTCTCAGTTTTGAAAGGTATAGTTGAGTTTTTATACCGTAGGAAAACTTAATCTTAGTTTTATTTGGATAGCACATTATAAATTTGTTTCATACACCCTCTGTGTCAATAATTTTTTTAGAGTGCCACCTTCTTATTGAAAACTTTCAAAGTAACTGTTGTTAGTGTTCAAGTTGTCAATTATCTTGAGAAGGATTGTGTGCCTTCTTATTGGAAACTTTCGAAGTTTCTATAATTGTTACAAGTTGATAATATGTGGATCAGGTAACCCGGTCCGACTTTCATTTTCTTGCTTCAAGTTATCATAAGTTGTCAATTGTTTTCAGAATGATTGTGTACTGTATTAGTTACAGTAGTGGCTCATAATGTGTTCATGAAATTTTGACTCAAAGTTTGAGAAAGTTGAAGTTGTTTTTGTTTGTCATGAGTTCATGTCACGAGTTCTACTTGTGAATTGTCCTGAGGAAATTTAATTAATAATATACTGTAGTGGCTCTTGATATGTTAATTCAACTGCCATCATGTACAATTGCATCAAACCTCGAAATAATTTCATTCCATTAATTTATTATGATTACAATATTTGCACGCATTGTCAATTTAAATTATTAATCGAAAACTCTAAGCAAAATTATCCTTAAGATCTATGTTACAAGTTACAGCATTGTGCAATCAAAGACAAAGTTTAGTTTACCAAATTGAATTAAAAGATAAACTTTAAGCCTTATGGTCCGAGCACTCCATAAACTAATATACAACCATGATAGCATTGTTAAGTTTAAGTGACATTCCTGAACTGATACTTAGTACTATCATGTTTCAGATGTATCCTTTGTATAGTTACACATGAGATCCGATGTAATTATACATTAGATACATCTTAAACATGATAGTACTTAATCATAGGCTATATGTTGTAACAGTGACCTAGATTGCTGCTTAGTATATTCATGAAATGCGATGTAATCATACAGAGGGTACATTCTAAATATGATAATACTTAGTCTCATACTAGGTACTGTTGCAGTAACAGTGACAGTCTCCCTGGCAAACTTTAAAGTTTAAGCCTTGTGGTCCATACATACTTAGTGTTACGTTCATGAAATCCGATGTAATAAATATACAGTGGATACATCATACACATGATCATATTTGTACTTAATCACTCCCTAAGACTTTAAGTTAATCTTAAACTAGGTACAATCTCTCTCTATGATCAATTATGTAGAGGAATTCGATATAACCAAGGTGTTAAGCGTATTCAACCACATGACTTACACAACTTCACCTTCGATGACTTGTATAAAATTTATGCAATTTAACTTATTTAATACAACGAGATCTTATTACTTATCAAGAGAGGGTTCGTACTCATCAAAATTATACTTCATGTGATCTTTGAAAGTTATTTGAGGCTACATATTATCTGAAACATATTTTAAAAGTACTATTATATATAATGTATTATTTTAACGAATGACATGTTATTTGTGTCTTTGTGTGTTTTTGTGTGTGCGTGTGTGTATGTGGGTGGGTGGGTTGGTGCATGTGTATGTATAAGAGAGTGAGAGAGAGAGAAACAAACAGGAAAAAGAAAAAACATTTATTTTTGTTCAGGGGTGGTTATTAGTATTTTCTTACACATCTAAAAACGACCCCCCTCCACATTTCATTTTTTTTTGATTTTTTTTAGTTTTTTTTCTGACAGGAAGGCCATGCACAGGTGATGCGCACCCCGATTTTGGGTGCGCGGTTCTGCTAGAGTGTGACGCACCCGCAGAAAAACTCGGTCGGAAGGCCTCTCCCACCTCCTAGGTCGTGGGATCCAAAGCCGAGGGTACCACATAGGGAAAAAGTTGTTGACAAGGTGGAAATAACACGTATATAGGACCGGGTGTAGTGATGGGACTTGCAATTCGCGATTGTACTCCTTGTTTAGGCATTGGGGTTATTCGAACTATGTAGCCTTAGCAATCTGTTTCATTCCTTTAATAAACTTGGAGAGGGTGGAAAGTTTATTTATAAAGAAGAGGACGCCAACTTTAAATGCAAAAGGAGTAAAGACGTCGGGAAGAACGAAGAATCAAAAAGGAAGAATGGAGAAGATGGGGAGGGTCTGTAAAGTACGAACGAACGGCCGATTGTTTTAGATAGTCTAGAGATACGAAGCGTGAAGTTGGTGGACATGTGGAAGAGTGTGATTGGGTGGTTGGGAGGAAAAAAATACAATACGGAAGGGGAAAGGATTTCGAGACAGGAATGGAATGTTGTGAGTCGGGAAATTCGATCGAGTACAGTTGCGCGGGGAAACGAAGTAGGAAAGGTTAGAGACTTAAAAAAAAAAAGGGAAGAAGATAGGGTTTTCGAGATAATAAAACTGGAGTCGAAAGTTTTGTCGAGAAGTAGGAGTTGAAGAGGCAATTACATCAGGTGATCAGAAACCCTTGGAGTAAGAAAAAGTGTACAAGTTGGGTGTTCAAAATCTGATGGATTTGCTTTCTGGTGTTAAATGTTTCTCAAGAGCTGAAACATGGTCAACACTCAGAGATTTACTTTCGAGTGTGATCTGGAATAAATTCGGATTTTATTTGAAAAAACAGTTTTGTGTCAGTGCAACCTTCAATCGCGAAGTGTCGTTATGTGCTGTAAGGGACTTAGCAAGTGGTAAAATTCTGGCTTCGCTTCCAATGCAGCAATAGCTGCATTTACATGCCGGAAGTTGTTGATCACATGGCAAAAAAAACACTCAGTTGGCCAACTTCTTCACAGCCATCGTGCTGAGTTTTGGCGGACGGTGGGGATCTGCACATGTGCAGATAGTTGCCTTCCAAAAGTGGAAGGTCATGTTCACTGGAAGTTGAGGGACCTGGATTTGGAACAAGGGTTTGTAAAGAATGCACAGGAATATTGTAGAGAGGGGGTGTCAGAGAAGACTCGAAGAGAAGCCGGAAAGATCACCTGGGAGAAGTGGGGAAGGTCAAGGAACTGACGAACTCAGTACGTTCAGCAGTACATAGGAATACAGTGGAGGGGATGAAGACTATGGCCGTCGTTAGACACTCCTCAGGGACGCAAAATCCCCAAGGAATTGTTCATTCCACCTATCTTAAGGGACACTATCGGGGGAAAAAAAAAAGGTGGAAACACTCGTTAGGAAATTCCTCGGGCAATAGGAATTTCCCCAGCCATTTTCCTATTGCCGAAGGGACCTCTCGAGGTCCCTCGGGCGCAAGGAATCCGTGTTTCACGGAGAGAAGAGGGCACACGCGTAGAGAGACGTTACAGCCGAGAATCTGGATTGTGGCAGCACCCCATTGGCCGAAGTTGTCGATATAACGACAGTCGATCCGGTTCTTTCAAGAGCGGTTGGAATCGCGACACAGGAACGACAATCAGGTAGAGGACAGAACCGTGAAAGATGCCCAGGTTGCCTGCAGTTATAACATGAACGGGGAGCCGAGTTAGACGCCATACTGCCTACTTGTCAGAATGACACTCGAACGACGGTTACTCCGCAACAGGAAGTTGACATAACGACAGTCAATCCGGTTCTTTCAAGACCGATTGGAATCACGACACAGCAAAGACGGTCAGGTAGAGGACAGAACCGCAAAAGATGAAGCACAACTGTTTTTCTTCTTTCTCTTTCTTTTTTCCTTTTCTGACATCGCTCTTAGGAACTGCCCTCGGGCAACGTGCCAGAGGACAGGCGGAACGACGGGCCCAAATTTCCTTTTGAACCATTCGGAATCTTTCCTATTGCCCTTTGAGGATTTCAACCGGAGTGTCTAACGACGCCCTATGTTCTGGAAGAATGAAAGTTCCGCGGCTGTTTGGGAAACAGAGGCGGACATCCTGGAGAAGAGTTACCGGCCATACAAAGCAGCAGGTTGGATAGTCTGGGGAAGCGTGATGGGAAAGGTAAATGTGAAAGGTAAATGTGCAACGGCATATACTATTATCCCGAAGTTCAAAGATATTAGTCGATTTCCACCAATAAGTCTGTCATACCCGGAAGCATCAGAAACAGCTATCCCGAAGTTCAAAGATATTAGTCGATTTCCACCGATAAGTCAGTCATACCCGGAAGCATCGGAAACAGCAAGCGGAAGAATCGCATGTGCGTTACACCACCTACTGTTCCCTGCTGTTTCTGCTGCCGAAGGATACGCAGTGTTATGCACCTTTATTTGAAATCCACTGGCCTGTGAGAAGGGCGGGTGGAGGAAGTTAAACCACCAGTACTTGGCCCAGCCATCCGCCGCGGAAAAAAATAAAATAGAGTAGAAACGTTTCTAGTCGGATGCCTATGGGCGCTCCTGTAGCAGCCCGTACGTTTCCTAAAATTGTGGCGCGTTAACCGGCACGACTCTAGGAAGTACTGGTGGTTTATGGGTGGAGAAGAAAGGGAAAGCGGAATTGAATGGGGCAGCCTATGATATAAAGGAGATGTTTAGCCAGCTGCCCCACGAATCAATACAGAGAACCGTGGATTGGATCCTGGACTGGTATAAAAGGAAAGGGAAAAAGATGTTCATGATAAGGAAAAGGACCGTACATTCGTCGTAGCCTCAGGGCGGCTGCTAAAAGAGCGGGTTGGCATTCCAATGGGAAAAAGAAGTAGCCCCCCGCTGGCACGCATCCTGTGCGCAATGAATGAATTTATGTTTTTGAAAAGTTTAGGGGCAGATAGAGATTTGGTAAAGGATGTACGCCTGACCGATGATGCGACTCTTTTCGTCTGTCAGTGGTGCCCAGCAAGAAAGGGAGAGGAAAGAAAGGTGGTTATGAGATTGTTTGAAATGATGATCAACTGACCCTGAAGAGGACGGACGAGGGGAAAGGAGTGTGGGATTTTCTTTTTTTTGTTGTTTTTTTTTTACCCCGGAGGGGAGGAGGGCTGCGCCACTCTCAGCTGCAGTGCAATACAGAGGCAACGCTGGAAGGGTCGAGCAGGCAAGCCTACCCATATGACCACTCCGTAGCCCAGAAAAGTTAATTTAATATCGTGGGGTCCGATGGACCACGGACCAGATATTAAACTGATCAGAACAGATACTACACTTGATCTTAGCCAGAAGGCCGAGAAAGGTACGAGTGTGGGATTTTCTGCAACGAACGAAAGTGGTAGCAGTGAGAAGTAAGGTGACGTGTCATGTTCACCCGACGAACACAGAGTGTGTGGGCGGATTCCAAAGGAGAATTTAACTTTCATACCATGCAAGCTTTTGATTCGTACACGTCAGCCAGACAGAAGAAAGCGGTGATCACGAGCACAATTTGTAAGATAAGACATGACTTCGACAGATGACCTAGTTGGACTAGGCCTACTGACTCTGAAACGTCGGCTTCGCCTGCATGAATACCCGAGGAAAAATGGGACCAGAGGTTGTGTAGTTCGTAACTACCAGTTTGAGGAGGACGAAACGATACGAAACGATACGAAACGATGAAACTTGGAAAGAGGACGTTGCCAAAGGGTTTCTAGTACCTGATTAGAAAGGTAGGAGGGTTGGCAGTGAGACCGAAAAAACGGGTGACCAAGTGGACTGGGAGAAACCAGAAGACCTTCGAGAATCGGATTATGGGACGTAATGGGACCAGAGGGAGCTGGGAAAAAAATGGGCCACGGCTAGTTCCCGAGGGTAGGTAGAGTCGCAGTCGAAAAGTCAGTCAATTGGTACTTATAGAGCAACTGGAACGTCAACAGCATCTCGAAACCGACCTCTGATGAGGCCGTAGCTGGCGGCGGCCGAAACGCGTACGGGATAAGGCAGTCGTCTTCTTCATCGGCAGTTCCTGAAAGTTTAGACGGCGAGGACGAGTTGAGGATGCCATAGCTAGTCTAATATGCCAGGTGTGGAGTTGACTAGTTTATCTATTGAAGACTGTGTTTCGAGTTTTCGAGATTTCACATAGTTTGCTATTTCGTGCATGACAGTGCACGTATGGTTATGTGCCAGTGTATTCGCACTCGGGTCAGACTCCGTTTGACTTATCTTCATCCGTTTTCAGATGACCTCTAGAACTGAGGTGTCAAGGGAACAATACTAGGATGCAAGATATGAGAAAGTCTAATCGGAGTTCCTATCACCTTTCTACTTGAAGTAGAGGGTGTGAGGGTGGCGCATTGTGTCAGGGTAAAAATCATCTCTGAGGGTTCAAATTGGGGGAAAGGTAACCACCCTGAAAGGTAACCACCCTGAAACAGTTACTCTGAAAGTGTTCTCTCGCGAGTGGTTTCCGTTTTCAGGGGAAACCCTCACAACAGAACTCTTGTTCCATGCAGCGCAGCATCGGGCACAGCTCCCTGCCCTATTTTAGAAAAAAAAATGTTCATCTTAAAAAGAAAATAAAAAGAAAAAGAAAATACACCTCAGTGCAATATAAACCTAGCTTGGAGAAACAACAACTGGAAGGGCACCTGGGAAAAATAGACCATACACCGTTCACTACTAACAGTTTTAGTTTGGCACAATCCTGATCTTTACGCATGCATGCGCTCACCTCAGTTTACACAAGTTAAGGTTACCAGTTAGTTTACACCTCACTTTCCACAGCCCGAGGTTTGCAATCAGCTCACAAACCATCTCTCTCTCTCTCTCTCTCTCTCTCTCTCTCTCTCTCTCTCTCTCTCTCTCTCTCTCTCTCTGTTTGTGTGTGTGTGTGTGTGTGTGTGTGTGTGTGTGTGTGGGGGGGGGGGGGGGGGGGGGGGGGTGGGGGGAGGGGTTATAGATAGCTAATCTAATGGAAAATGCAAGGTTGGCCACGTTTGTGTGGCTCAGTGCCAAATGCCCACACACCCATCTGCAGGCCAGGCGGCACACTTGCACGTATACATATACATGCATATTACTTATACCTAGTCCATAAAAGCGTGCACGTGTGTGTGTGCTTCGTGTCCATTCCATACATTGAAGAAAAGCCTGTTGGTACATCCAGTGAGCGAGAGGTTACCATTACGGAAAAGAACCTGTGTAAAAAAAAATCAATACAGGCGAAAAAGCTGTGTGGTACTTGGGAGCCGTGGACTATCTACCATCCACAACATTGCCGAAATCGCTTGTAATCCTGCCTCCCCTTTCCCCCCTTCGCATCTTCCCCCTCTTTTTTTTTTTTTGGACATGTAGGCAATTCACCAAATCACCTGAGCATCACAATGGTATCTGATCTCCCTCTCACACCATCTCTACACCACCGACGAGTGCAACGACACTGTACAGACAGGTTGGTACCTCGCCAACAACTCCGATTGCAATCGTACATCGCCGATGCGAGTCCGATTGCAATCCCGCGAGTAGGTTGGTACCCTGCAGCCCCCCTACAGGTCAGATCCGCCCCAGCAAATGCGTATGTAAATGCAGGTGGGTACGCCATGTTGCATCCTACCCGCTTCGCAAACGGCTACGTACAGCAAACAATTCTGTATAATGGAGAGCTGTTTACGTACACTACGGCAAAACGTACCGTACGATAAAAAGTCGATTCCATCCATAGAATTGAATCAAGTGTGCATTCGTATATCCTTATATCCTACACAGTTCCGTCCAGAGAGTATTATACTCACCTCCACCTATGCCAGCCCACCTGGCAAAGGTCAATCAAGCGCTCCTCTGTGTCTACATCCGGGAGTCGTAGGAAGGAACGACAAGTTCCTCCTTGTAGCCTCCTTACACTCTTCACGCCTTGGTCGCCGACAAGGCGACACTACGCTGGCGACCTGCTAAACTCTCCCTCAATCGAGATTTTCACAAGCCTCTCCTGCACCTTTACCCACTCGTTCCTCCTGAATCCTCCACTAAAACCCGAGACTCCTTCGGTCAGAATGAGAGAGCAGCAGTGCCTTTAGCAATCTCCTGCAATCTTGCTGATGTAGAACAATGAAAAAGAACATGAAGAAAGAAGGATCAGCTCAGCTATTCCAACAGCAAGCAAGTACGTGTTCAAAGAGTTGCCGCAGAAGACACTAGATCCTAGTTGGTCCATACCTTGGTACAAAATGACCATCTTTTTCCAGTTCGTCCATTCCTTGGTACAAAATAAAGGCGAGGCACTGTCCAGCAATCTACTAACTCTAGTCGAAGGAGATTTTCAGACTACCACCCTCTCCCTGTCCCTCTCCAACTAAACGCCCTCCCCGACTGCATTCACGCCCCAAATGGTGAAGAAGAAAAGCGCAAGTGTTTCTTCCAGGGAGATCACGAAACCCCGGCGTAAAGTATTATAAGACACAAAACCAGATCTGGAATAACTCTGGATGGCTGGTAAAGTCGAACCATCGGTTCTATCATAAAAGTGAAGGGTCAGTGTGCCCTTCTTCCTCCTTCCTTACTAAACGCTACTCAAGAGGCAAAGGAATCACAAACAGAACAAACATTTACTCATTCTAGATCATTGACTCAAGGGCGTCAAACCGAAACTGAACAGAAACAAACGAAAGAAAACAATGAGTCTCAATGTCTGTCATTTTCTCTCTCTAGCTTGACTAAACAACTCTCTGGAGTCTCTCAAGAGGTCTCATTCGCTTCATTCATCCCCATAGCCATCGTCGCCCCGGCCTCCACCGTACCCTCCTCTGCCGCCTCTGCCCCCATATCCACCACTACGAGCAGGCTTTGAGCTTGCAAGATTGACGCGAAGCGTTCTTCCGTCCACGTCCTGCAGTAGGCCAACCGAGAAACACAGAGAAAAAGAGCCAACCCCCATTAAGAGCAGACACAATGAATCAAAACCTCAAAAAGACGGACAAACCAAAATCCTGAATGCGTGCTCAAGCCTGTTGTTGCTCAGTATATACCACACAGGCAGTACGCACGCACACACACACACACACACACACACACACACACACAAGCACAAACTCACACGCACACGTGCGCACATGCTGTGATACACCAATTTCTCCAACTTACTGTCATTTTTATCAGGGCTTTGGACAGACAGTCTGTTCGGATTGCAGGGTTGATGTGAGTAAAACCAAACCCACACTGTTCGCAACCGTACCCTCCCCTGTGCTTTCCCTACCAAGTACGTCTGTCACACCCCTCACCCCGTGGACTTAGCCCCAGCACAGAGAAAGAAACATGTTCAATCAAAGAGATAAAGGGAGGGTGGGAGTGAAGAGAGAGAGATGGAGAGAAAGGATCCCCCTAAGTATCCAGCTGACCGAGAGAGCAAAAACCCTCAGCCCCCTCGGCATCCCTTCCACGCATCCGTTTCCAACCCCGGCACATCTGCAACACCCCTCCTATGATGGACTCGCCCACAGCATAGAGAGAGAAACATCCATAATGGACCAAAGGGATACAGGGGTAGGGTGGTGGGAAGGTAGGAAACGAGGGGAGGAAGGGAGTGAGAGGGTTCGAGACACACCACACAGCCCTGAGTATAGCCGGTTGGAAGACGAAAACCCTCAGCCCCCTTGAAGCCCCTTTTCGGCCCCTCTTTCTAGCCCCTTCCTATGTTTGGGAGCAGCGCCATAGCAACACCTGACCTCCATTTGCAATAATAAATTAATAATGATAAAATTAACCATAATATAATAGTAACAATAATTATAATAATAAACAATAATGATTAATAATCATAATAAAAATCCTCATCATAAACCTCAGAAGCAACCTCCAACAACCAACAATGGCCCTGGACACAAAGTCTGCATGTCTGGTTGCAGATCAACTACTGGGATGAGTGCACACGCAGGCATATTCTGGGAGGGCTACCTTCTCATCATCATGACCGTAAACAGACTCTGTTCCAGTCCACATAGGGTCATATTGCTGAGGCCTTGCACCCGGGGAGAGAAGGTAGTTTTGTCCTTTGTGGACCTGATCAGGGGAAAATGTATGATATGGGGCCTCGCTGCACTACTCTCGACATGCACAAAAGACAAATCATGGCGGTGTATAGTTCTAGCGCAAGATTCACTCTCGTTTTGCACATTTCGAGAGTAGTGCAGCGAGGCCCATGAAGTTATAAACTTACCACTCCATTCAACCCTTGGATGGCGTCATTAACCTCTCCGTCCTGTTCAAACGTGACAAAACCAAACCCTCTCGAGCGCCCGCTTTCTCTATCCATCACCACCTGCGCATATCAAAACCACCCAAGGCATCATTATCAGACACCACGCACGCAAACTGTTTCAGTTGGTACACCCATGAGCCATTGAAACACAGACATCAGTTCAATTCCAGATGCCGCTACACGAATGAAATCAACCAACTCCTTATTAAAGACGTGCTTGGGGTATAACTTGCAGGAGGACGACACACCGGCACGCATCGAAAGATGCATGAGGATCATACGTTGTAGGGCCTCACAGCACTACACAGCAATTCTGCGAAAGCTGCCATAGTTTTGTCGTTTTCAAATCTGGTGAGTGGTGCAGCGAGGCCGGTAGACGGAGAGCCAGTTCATAACAATAACCGATAATCAGAAATTGCTCAGCAACAAACGCATAATGAACTAACAATTAATAACTCCGTAATGCAATCACAAAACACAAATTAATCCACATACTCCAAATGCAAGCCCCCTGCTTCTTGTCCTGTTCTCCCTCCTCCCTACAGGTCACCATGCACTTCTCTGAGGCAATACAATTTATGCATACGCACAGCTCAGATGCCAAGGATTTGGATAATCTGCCAAATGATTGCTGAATGTATATCGTACAGATTGTTGGAGAAATTCAGAGTCCATCATCAGTCAGCAAAAAGTATCAAATTCAATAAATCGATGTTTCTACGGTTTCTTCTCTGGTGTGCAAAGCATTCGAAATACAAAGTTAAAAACACAATTCTGATAAGCTAACAGCCTAAGACATCGACATTATTGGTCAGTGGCATTATCTCCCCTCTTTCAGTACTACACCTCCGGAAGGTCTAGTGAGGACAGGACTAGGCAAGGCTGGAGACGCTGATGAGAAGGAATCCTTGATGAGAGAGAAGAGTCAGCCATAGCCCAGAGAGATGTGAGGCGGATATTCAAGGAGAAGACTCTCAGAGAAGAAGCGGAGAGTGACTTCAGGACCCATAAGGCACCATTTTTTTATGGCTGGCTTAAGCCCCCACTACCTCCGAACTTCTTTTCGCCGAGGCGGAAAACAACTGCACACCGAGAGTTGCTGAAGCACCACCACGACAGTTTTCTTTTCGTATTGGCTGCCACCGCCAGTCATCTTGGCCCCGTAGCACTATTCTCCCAAAGGACACGGTCTAGGTTATATCGGTGTTTCAACCTGCCTGTGATAGGCGGTGGCGGTTTAAACCACTAGTGCCTTTCCCAGCAATCGCTGCAGTACTTCAGCGGTTAATCACATGCGAATTTAACCTGGTGTGGGCAGGCCTGTACATCCACCCACCCGCCACATTCGGCGTACAACCACAACTTTCCGAGCAATCGGTGGTTTACTCACGCCCGACCGCCCGACCATTATTCTTTGTCTTGTTCCGGTTTACTCTATTTGCTCTCATGTGCGTTGCCATTCCCGGCTTCCATTGATCCATGGTTTTGCATTCAACGCTTGGAAGACATTGCATGGAACTTGAAAGCAATTAAGCTTCTGTTCATTGAGTTTAATGCATCTGTCCTGAAACGAAGATATACTAGGCCACCGACCACAATCAACACTTCATGCGGCCAGAGCATACACCGCCACAGACCAACCCTTACCTCCGACAGCTTGAAACCAGCCTCAGGCCTCAGGCTAGCCGCACACTAGGACTTGTTCGAATGCAGACTGGTAGGTGACAAACACAGCAAGGGGGTAGGAGTGTGGAAGGGCAGGGGGTAGGAGATGTGTAGTAGTGTACGCACCTTAGCCTCGACAACATTTCCAAAAGTTGAAAAGAGATCATGAAGACCGACGTCATCCACACCCCATGCCAAGTTACCCACATACAGCTTGTTCGGGTTATCTTGCCCCCTGGGAGGGCGCTGACCGTAGCCAGCGCCAGCGCCAGAGCCGCCACCTCCACTACGCCTTTCACTCATCCCTACTTGCGGAAAGTTCACCCTCAGAATCCTTTGGTCTAGCTCCTGCAAACCGAGGCACAACCAGACATCGAACAGCACGTCCAACAAATCAGCAGACAGACTAAACATATAATCAATCGACAGACGGGCACAACCACACAGCAATCAACAAGAACCACAGAAAAGAGCAGACAAGACAAAACAAACAGATGGCATCGCAATCCGAGCGCACAGGGAAGCAAAGACGAAAGCACTGATACAACTGCTACTGTTCTCACCCTCATATTCACCCCTCTCTAACTCNCCCTGCCACACCAAAAAAAAAAAACAAAAAAAAAACAAAGGTTCAAAATTTCCAGAAACAAAAAAAACTAGAAAGGATTCAAAGAAAACAGGAGGGTCAGACGGCGGTGAACGAGGAACAAGACACTCACCATTCCGTTCAGCTGATCAATGGCCCGTTGCGCCTCCTCTAGAGAGCCCATGGTCACAAATCCAAATCCACGGCTCCTGCCTGTCATCCTGTCGTAAACCACCTGTTCACAGCAATAGATGATCAAGGATGCAGGAGAAAGGCGGAAGGAGGGAAGAGGAGGGGAGGGAAGAGGAAGGGAGGGGAGGGGGGGGAGGCAGGCACAGAAAAATATTCCACATTACAGAGGCATTAGTCACACAGCCCCAAGCACAAAGGAATTCAATCAAGAACAGCTTTCATTTTCACAGAGTCTTTCTAACTGGAACGGACACCCCTAAGGTAAAAAAAAAGGGCCATACTAAATTTCTCTGTATTGTTCGACAGTCAGCTCACAAGGACGGGCCTCGCGTGACCACTCATCCAATGTCAAAATGTAAATGTACCTTGCACTAGAACACGGCAAGATGCCATTTGCACATCTGACAAGTGGTGGAACAAGGCCCAAAATGCACAATCCCAAGTGCAAAAAGAAAGACGGACGAACGAACATCACACAAGGCACAAAGCACCACCAGCTATCCGAGTCACACTGAGTATATTTCCTTTATTGATTATCTTAATCGAAATCTATAGCCAAAAAGAACCAAGGGTGCGGAGGGGTGAAACCTACAGCCAAAAAAAAAAGGTGTGGAGGCGTGGCAGGTTATTGGCAAGGGGGAACAATCGAGCACTCGAGCCTTTTTTTCTTTCCATTTTGACTCACGAGTCTTAACATCTATATATTGCATGGACTACAATAATTGCTTGCTGACTGAATCTATTCACAATTGAGGTCAGGTGCCGGTTTCTCAAACGGCAGACGCGAGAGCAAAAGGACAATCAGACTTCACAGACTGAATCTTGCCACAATCACGGTTATAAGCATTTACACATTTATGACAATCGTCCTGCAAATAGGATGCATTCCAATTTCCGCTGCCCCACCCTCAGACACCCCTGAATGAATGAAGACGTGATTACGGTCGCATGCATTTCCAATATCCAAACAATAGCATGACAGTGACTATGGTCTTGCAATTCCGACCATTACACTATCCAACACCGCAGGCTGAATTTTGCCGCAATCAAGGTCACATGCATTAGCAATGTAGAATAGAACAAGAGTGACCAGGTGTCTTCCAAATGGGCAACACTACAATTTCCATTGTTACTCCACATTCGTAAGCTGGCTGGTAAAAAGGAGCAAGCACAGGAAAAGCATGTCCCACCTCTTCCAGGTACTTAACATGTCCCTTTCCAAGCTCACACCACAGCCTGCCTATCAATGGTTTA
>BFEA01000526.1:678439-748931 GCA_003427395.1 Chara braunii | reverse complement strand
TCAACTAGGTCTACTTTCCCGACAGATTCAAAGACCTCTGCGAGGGACTCGCTGTCCACCTTCCATGGCAGGTTACCAACGTAGAGCTTCGTCCCTGCTGCAGTTTCCTGCTCTACTTCTTCGTCCTCGACGCCGCCATAGCTGGTTACTTGCTCAAGCTCCTCTCCGATATCTGCCCGGACTCTGAGGGAGACCATCCTCGACGCTCTCTTCGCCACGTGGCCGAACAAAAGCGACGTTGAAGATGGACATGTGGTGCTCTGCGTCGGAGCCGCTCCAGGCGCCACGTGGAAGAGATTGCCCAGAGAAGAGGTCATCTCCAAGGGAGAACAAGGCGACGAGATTGAGACATTCTGCAGAGCGCAGGAGAGACCGGGGCAGCGACGGGAGGAGGCTCCGCCGACATCGCCGCCGGCAAGCGAAGAGGGAGAACAAAGAGAGTGAAGACGACTAGCCAGCCCGGAGGCGGCGGCGCTCGTGGCGGCGGCGGCCATGGCTGCCGCTTTTTCCCTCACGATTGAGTGGCTGACAAGCCTTGCTTCTCCTTCTTCCTGCTTCTCCTTTCTCCTTGCTTCCTCCTGCTACGACTACTCTCCCGTCCTTACGAGTTGCTGCTCGTCCCTCGAGAACGACGGACAAGCGGTGCAGGCTCGGCGCGCAACGTGCACACCGACCAACCAAACAACAAGAAGAGGGAACGTGAATCTCGCCGCAATGAAATCTTCGAAACGGACACCACGATTCAGACAACAACACGATGGAAGAGTTTTGCACAGCACACGGACTGCGCAGAGAGGGAGGGAGGGACGGGAGGAGGGAGGGAGTAGCGAGCGCTCGGAGAAGAAAAGGATAGGGCACCGGACCTCCTTTTTGTTCGACTGCGGCAATCCAGTTGACACACAGAAACTACCGTGGGTTGAAAAACTGCATGAAAAATATGGCCCAAACAAAGCTAACATTTCGAACTTACCCGGACTCATATTTGTCCAGATGCGTTCAAAATGTTGGCGGATGGCCAGTAGTGCAACTGTAGCGCCCTAAACAACGTGAAAAGAAAAATCGAGAACGAGCGCGCGAGCACAGGCACCGCCTGAGAGAGACGCAGAGCCGAGCGGGTCCCGGGAAAAGGGCGCCACGGGAAAGTGCAAATCTACCAGCGGCGAGAGAGAGCGGCCGCCTCGTGAAGCAAACCGAGGCGCAGCTACACGTAGGCAAAGGGACTACTTTGCACCCCTCCCCCCCATCCGCCAAGATTTTGAATGCATGTGGACAGCATGATGTCCACGTGCGTTCGAAACGTTCGCGGCTGGCGAGTCGTGCAACAGCTACGGCAGTAGGCTCAAAGTGAGGTGGGCCGTGAGCGCGGCGCCGCAGGGCGGCAGGTTGAAAAATGAAAAATTGAAAAGCAGAGAAACCCCGCCATGCAGTGCCGCGCCGTCACCCGGCGGGCTGTCCGCCTCGGCTGGGCTGGAAGGGAACGCGTTGGCGGCGGGCACACCGACCACACAGCGTCAAATGGGAACGGCAGAAAGAGATGAGATAAGAAAGAAGATAACATGAAAATACAATTAAAATCAAAAAGCAAATTGAAAAAACAAGGGAAGAAAGGATTTGGGCGGAGTGAAAAGGAAAAGAGAAAGAACAAAAAGGAAGTGCATGACACGTAATGTGATGTCGGTGGGGATAAGGATACTTGAACTTTTCTGGGCGCATCGGACCATAATTTCGACTACATGCGTTTTCAGGAAACCACTAAGATGATAGTGTCGCTAGGGCTGCCATTTTCATCGCCAAAAAAGCACTAAGGGCATACTCACACTAGGACTTTTCTCGCCAAAGCTCTGGACGTGATTGCCATCAGATTCGTCTACATCTGTCCGTAATTGCAGCCAGATGCATTTTGGGAAGTACTGACTATGCCCTAATGTGATTTGAGTAGTCTCGCAGAGAATACCCACCCAGCCCATCTCAGAGAATACCCACACCCAGCCCATCTGTTGATAAAGCGGCCGAGCTCGAATCCCGTTCCCTCACCCCATGAAGCGGATAGATTCTGGATTGACTAAGGCCGTCAGTACACGCCCCAGGCAAAAAGAATAGCTGGACCAACTGGCCTGCTGAGTTGGTACACCTCCGGAACTGCTGAAATACAGACCCAAGTTCGAAGTCCGCTGGGAGCAGATGAGTGAAATACTAATATTCTAAATTGCAGGGGGGCAGTCAGTTCTATCAACTTCTATGATAATATCGCAATGCCGTCGCCCGAATCAAAAAAAGAAAAAGGGGTAACTTCAGTAGAGTCACAAAAAAGAGTTATAATTGCAGTATGGGACGATACAATTTGCAATTGCACTTCAGGCACCCTACCTGGCCAGAAAGGTAGGTTGGATACATTGCCCATACTGCAATTTGAAACTGTATCTTGGCCCATAGTGCAATTATAACTCATTTTGTGACTCCCGTGTAGTTTCCCTCCCAAACAAAAAAGAAGAATAGCTGGGCAAATATATTTGCCAAAAATTTTAGGGTTCAGGGCTAGCAGACCAAAATGGCTGGTGCCCCATCGTCGAACGGCGCGGTGTACCAGGCAGACCCTGCTCACGGCCTGTTTCTCAACCGGTCCCAGCTAGTACTCTCACTGGCAAAAGGAGGGCTGTGCCATTGGACCTTCCATTCATCTACACGAAGGAGGGTGCACAGCATAGGGTAAGGCAGAAGGGCAGCAAACTAACACACCCACATGGTCAGGGAAAACAGGGGTCATCATGCGACTGGAGGGTAAAGTCGAGGATGGTCGATAGATGGGAATGATGGGAACTCCGTGGTCCAACTGGTGAGTCTCCAGACTGAAGTCGAGTCGAAGTAGCCAAGATGAGGTAGGAGTAGCGCAGAAACCGAGTAGAAACACTGCGACAAGTACTCTGGTACTGAAGAGAAGCACCGAGGTCGAAAGTCGAATGTGGAAGCCGGATGTAGAAAATGAATGTGGAAGTCGAATGTAGAAGCCAAATGTATAAGTCGAAACCGGGAACTGCTGCATAAGTGTCCAAGAATGGTAAAAGATAGAGAGCGTGTAGGGGGTATAGGTCAATCACGACAGTGAGAAGGAAGTCGATGGGTACAGTGAGGACGAGAGGAATCAACTGCAACAACAGGCGGAACCACATTCACGGGGGAAGGGGGACCTGAGGCAGGTGTTGGTGGAGCTGGAGGCCCCATCGATGGAGGAGGGGGAATGTTAGTGGTCGTTGAAGTAGATGGGTCAATAGAAGGACGAGAAATATGAGAGGAGAATGATGAAGGGAAAGGATGAGCACGATCGTAAGCACGCACGAAAGTCATAGCATGCTTCAGGTGCTCGAGAGGCTCCCAAGTAGACTCCTCGTCCGAATAACCCTTCCATCGAACGAGATACTCGAGTCGGGAAGGGTCACCATCAGTCATACGCCGGGACGCGATATCAGAGATGATAAACTCCTCGTGACCCTCAATGATGATAGGAGAGGGGCGAGGGTAAGGTCGACCATGGAACTCAGGGGGAGACCGTCCGAAGGGGTGCAATAGAGATACACGAAACACATCATGTAGGTTAGTGCGATACATGGAATCGGAGAGCTTCAATTGGAAGCTCACCGGACGGTCATGATTAGGTCGGCGAGTGAAAGAATAGTGCATGGACGGATATATTGGCGTCTGAATTTCCGAAGCGTGTCGGCCTCGGGCTGGAAGTGACGTGCGTCGACAAGGACTTCGTCCCCAAGTTTGAAGAGGTGATCGATGCAAAAACGGTTGGCGCTAGTAGCCATGCGAGTTTGGGAGTCTGGAATGCTCACAAGAGCATTGTTGAAAATCTCATCCATCTCCTTAACYCAGTCATCAAGGGCGGGGCATTTAGTGTCAGGATGAATCTGAGATGGACGGAGGAGATCAGATGGGACACGAGGGTGATATCTGAAGTCACAGTAATAAGGAGACATGTCGGTGGCTGGTGAAATAGCATGGTTATAAGCAATCTCGGCATATGCGAGATAAAGGTCACAATCAGAGTCATTCTCAACAAACCTTCTTGAGAATATTCCCAAGAGTTTTGTTGGTGACCTCGGTCTGTCCGTCTGACTGGGGATGGTAAGAAGAGGAGGAGCGAAACTCATAGCCGTAGATCTCGTGGAGTCCACGCAAGAAGTGGGTAATGGAGCGGGGGTCACGGTCAGAGACAATGTTAGTACGAAGACCATGATGAATGGCGATGTCGTTGAAATATAGTGAGGCGATGTCTTTAGCTGAACTAGCATACTCGCAAGGGAGGAAGTGATCATGCTTACTAGTCATCCGACAGACAACAACGAAGATGGCGTCGTGGCCTCATGGGGTAGGGAGACGAAGTGGATCGATGAAGTTCATAGTGACAGATGTCCAACGCTGAGTAGGAATGGGCAAGGGTTGAAGAAAACCGTAGGGGGGATGATTGGTAATATTAGGATAACCCTTCCATCGAACGAGATACTCGAGTCGGTAAGGGTCACCATCAGTCATACGCCAGGACGCAATATCAGAGACGATAAACTCCTCGTGACCCTCAATGATGATAGGAGAGGGGCGAGGGTAAGGTCGACCGTGGAACTCAGGGGAAGACCCTCCGAAGGGGCGCATTAGAGATACACGAAACACATCATGTAGGTTAGTGCGATACATGGAATCGGGGAGCTTCAATTTGAAGCTCACCGGACAATCATGATTAGGTCGGTGAGTGAAAGAATAGTGCATGGATGGATATATCGGCGTCTAAATTTCTGAAGCGTGTCGGCCTCGGTTTGGAAGTGACGTGCGTCGACAAGGACTTCGTTGCCAAGTTTGAAGGGGTGATTGATGCGAAAATGGTTGGCGCTAGTAGTCATGCGAGTCTGGGAGTCTGGAATGCTCACAAGAGCATTGTTGAAAATCTCATCCATCTCCTTAACTCAGTCATCAAGGGCGGGGCATTTAGTGTCAGGATGAATCTGAGATGGACGGAGGAGATCAGATCGGACGCGAGGGTGATATCTGAAGTCATAGTAATAAAGAGACATGTCGGTGGTTGGTGAAATAGCATGGTTATAAGCAATCCCGACATATGCGAGATGAAGGTCCCAATCAGAGTCATTCTCAACAAACCTTCTTGAGAATATTCCCAAGAGTTTTGTTGGTGACCTCGGTCTGTCCGTCTGACTGGGGATGGTAAGAAAAGGAGGAGCGAAGCTCATAGCCATAGATCTCGTGGAGTCCACGCAAGAAGTGGGAAGTGGAGCGGGGGTCACGGTCAGAGACAATGTTAGTATGAAAACCGTGATGAATGACTATGCCATTGAAATATAGTGAGGCGATGTTTTTAGCTGAACTAGCATACTTGCAAGGGAGGAAGTGAGCATGCTTACTAGTCATCCGACAGACAACAACGGAGATGGCGTCGTGGCCTCGTGGGGTAGGGAGACGAAGAGGATCGATGAAGTTCATAGAGACAGATGTCCAACGTTGAGTAAGAATGGGCAAGAGTTGAAGAAGACTGTAGGGGGGATGATTGGTAATATTGGCCTCTTGGGAAATTTTGCACATGCGGACATACTCCTTAACAAAGGTGCAACGGTGCCTAAAATAGTAATGGCGGTAGAGACGGTCAAGAGTCTTGTAGACACCGAAACGACCGGCGGCGCGTTGTTCATGACTCTCAGTGAATGCCTGAACGAGGAGTTGGTCGGTAGAAGGCACACATAAATGAGGAGTACGAGGATGATTGAGTCCATGCCAGTACAAGAGTTTAGAGGGGTCGAGCTGAAAGTTAGAGACGGTTTTGCCAGTCTGTAAGTCATTATAGATGGACCGGAACTCAGAATTCTGGGGGTAACCACGACGATACTCATCAAGGAAAGCAGGATGGATAATGGGAGTAGAGACAAAAAGAGCAGAGAGCTGCCGATCATCACACTTAAGGTCAGGGCGATGGGATAAGGCATGTGCGACACGGTTGCTCTCGCTGGACATCTTCCTCATGGTGAAATTGAATTTGAAAAGATCACGCCACCAACGAGTCTGACGAGAAGTGAGTTTAGGCTTCGTCTGAAAGGCGACAAGGACGGAATTGTCCATGAGCATGGTGAAGGTATGACCGTGTAGATGATGATGCCACTTCTTAACAGCGCAAACCAACGCGAGAACCTCACGCTCGTCAGCAGTATAGTCACGCTCTGCGGGAAGTAGTTCTCGAGAGAGATAAGCAACCGGACACTCTCCATCACGATGTCGGGCGGCCGTAGACTGGTCGGCCATCTGAAATACAAAGGATTGGGCCTTGGGATAAGTGTTTGTGGGAGAATCAGCCGGCACTTTCATCAGAATCGTCGGAAAAAATTAAGAGTTGGAAAAGGATCCCTAAAATTGTCCCTATCAATTATCAAAATTGACCCTTTAAATTAACATAATGAACATCCACGCCTACCGCGCCTAGCGCCTACCATTTTTCGTTCGATCCGAGGTTGTTTGCGATACGGCCGGTCGCAGAGTCAGGATGTGGTGCTAGGGCTCGGCGTGCCCCTTTTACACTAAGCAATTGACGAGGGAATGGACCCTCAATTTTATTAATTCTAACAACAAAATTAAAATTGAAAAAAAAAAATTAAAAATAATAAAAGGAAAGAAAACACATAAATATTTGTTAATTAACTAAATTTCTTTAAAATTTATTCTTGGTGAAATTGTCCTCAATTTTCATCAATTTTAATAACAAGTATAAAAAATGAGTAGAAAAGTTAAAAATAATAAAAGAAAGGAAAATAAATAATTATTTATTATTTGATAATTTTTTATCATAATTCATTTATTTACCTTCTGTCCGTAGATCGGTACGAGTCCCCTTGATTTTTCCCAATTCACCTAATTATTACCCTCGCGATGGTCCGAATGTTATTGAGTGAGGGAGACCGATTTTGAGTTACGGTGACGTAATTGCTATGGTGCAGTCATCGGCTCGACTTTGGGGCACTCAACACTATTATTATGGTACGGTTATTGGTTCAGAACTGGTATTGTACTGTCATTGGGACAACATCGGTACGAGCTACTTCAGTTCGCTGTTAAGACGACCGGAATAACCGCTAGTTTGGGTTGGCACAATTATTGGTTCGACATCGATGCGATACTACAGGCTTGTACTTATTTTCAGGTTCGGTACAGGTACGGTGCAATGGTTTGAAATAGGTTCGGCGCTGAGGTAATGGTACAGGCCGCGGCACTTCGGAATGGTTATTTCAAGTTTGGTGTCCGGTCTGAGACTGGTGCGGACATTGGTCTGTATTGGTTTGTCATTGGAAAAACTTGTGACCTTCCGATGCTGTTATCATGAAGTACGACACTAACATAGTAATGAAAACTACTTGGTGCAATCAGATCGTATAAATTTGATATGGTAACTAATTAAGTACTGATACAGCGACAACCTGGTCACGGTGGATAAGTTGGGAGGCTCAACGTTGGTATTAGTTACTACAGCCTTTCTGCTACCGTATTCCGGTAAACGGTACAGGTTTGTAACCACTTCATTAGTTTGGAGTGGGTACGGCTTACTGTGAATCTGCACGCGAGTTTTATGAAATGGTGACTGACCTGCGCGTGATAATACCAGTCCTTTGCGATATCAAATGTTTTTTTTTCTTTTTCTTTGAGAACCGCGACATCGGTACCTCAACTGGTCTTGTGAGGGGTCCAGTGGGACAAAAGAGAGTCAGGGGTTCGAGGTACAGGTTGGAAGAAAAAAAGAGTCAGGCGTCCGCTGTCTTGGGGACTCAGAGAAGAAAAAACAGGGTAAGCAATGCACAGTGGTGTGCATCAGGAACTCGTGCTAGGTGTACGCCACGCACTAGTCAACGTTCGGAGCAGCCTGTAGGGGAAGCATTGCGCATGGATTGCGCAGAGGAGGAGCGTTTGTTCCAGCGGTCGAACCTGAGGGAGAGGATTGTGAGCTTGGTGTATTCCCCCCCGCTCGACTCGACCAGGAGAAGTGGGGTTGAACTCGACTGGCGAGATGCAGCGCGGCTTGATTGGGCAAGAGGAAATGGCGCGCCCGACATGCGCAGGGTTTTACACATCGTACTCGGGCGTTTAACAGCGGATCAACACATGGTGGAGAGGGCGGTCTCACATACATGAGCGAGGGTTACTTATACCCTTAATCCTCACTGGACCCGCCCAATCTGATCGGTAAGTCGTGGTGCACATAGTGGAGAGCCTAGAGGTGCGCTTGCTGAAATGAAAGACTGAGAGAGTTAAATGAGCCCAGTGTGAGAGAGTAGGTGGGATCACGAGAGAGGGGAGAGTAAGCTTTGTCCTACCAACCCGTCATGTCCTAGAAGGAGTGTGACAGGAGAGGAGCGACGATAACAACAATGTATTTAAAAAAAAAAAATCACTATAGCCAAGTTTCCAGGCTCTGCGAGTTGTGCAGCCAGGATTCGTAATCGACTCGTCATGGCTGATACAACGCACACGCACATTATATACAGTGTTACGGTCACCTTATATTGATAAGAATTATGTCACGATCTATATGGAAAGGTCCATTTGTAGATGTTTGTCTGTTACAACTTGGCTAGCCTGCCTCTTTCTCTGGTGTCGATCGAGGCGCGTTAGCGAAATTTCCCAGTTTACGAGGTGCTTGATGGGCAAAAGTTCAGAATCTGAGTGAAAGATACCCTTCATGCTCTATGTGCAACAAGGGAATAGCGATTTTGCAGATAGTTGATGATCTCAGCCTATTGTGAACCTGACCGTTTTGTGGTGAAAGTGTGATTCAAATCATGTTTGAGCCTCTTCGCACAAGCGCGATTAGTTTCAATGAAGAACGACAGCGTCGAGCCACCGGTGTTGAACAATGAGCCATTTTGATAGAAATCGACTGCAGGTAATCAATTATCTTACTCTCTTCAAGTTGGAATGGTTGAGTAATTGATAACTGTCCATGATCCCGCTAATCAGGCAAGGTTAGAGTCAGCCCATCCTCCGGGATACCTCAAGGCAAGCAGGTGTGGTGACCAAGAGTCCCTATCAAAAGTAGGCAGTCGAATCCTGATCACCGTATGAGGCGGGACTCACTCTCTTGCATGATTACTACATAAATGATCAAACGATGATTAATACGTCTCATTTATCTAGCGTTTCAATCCAGTAGTCGAAGGAAACATCACTGAATTTTCAGTCCCATGTGACCGATTATGTTGCACATCTGAGTTTTGAGTCCCTTGGGAGAAACCGCTGTCGAACGTCTCATCACAACTCGGGATTTTTGGGCTTGACACCAAGGAGTTGAAAATCACCACCGGGTGGATCGGTCGACTCAAAATTCCTAATAAAACGGTTGAGTTCTCAATGACAAGTGTTCTCTAGGAATTTAATCAGTTCAGAATCTGAGTGAAAGACACTCTTCATGCTTTATGTCGAATAAAGTGAATGGCGAGTTTTGTTGACTGTCTATGCACCAGTCCTAATCTCGAGTACGGTCGATTAGGTCTGAGCTTTCAATGAAGATGATAACAACCGATGCGCTCAAGACGCGCGCGTGAGCGGGATAATTACTGAGAGAAAGGAGGAAAGAGAGAAAGAGGAAACAAACTGAGAGTGCCGCTAAGGGGGGAAGATAGAAAGAGAAATGGAGCGAATGAGCGGTGATGAGAGAAAGAGAGGGAGAAAGAGAGGGTGAAAGAAGAGAGGTACAGGGTGCGTACTGGAGAGACTATACACACAGGGGTTGAGAGGGAGTAATTGTTCACACAAGGGAAGAGAGAAAGGGGTTGTACACAGAGAGAGAGAGTGAGAGGCGAGAGAGAGGGAAAAAAAGAGAGAGAGAGAGACTAGGCACACACAGTGGGAGAAAGAGAGGGCATGCGGGAGAGATAAGGACATGCAAGGCGGGATTAAAGTCAAACTTTTAGGGAGGCCTGACAGAAGGGTGAAGACCAATTTTCTTTATATTCTTCGATAGGTTCATGATCATCTATCGTCAAATCGTGCTACTGGTTGATTTGTTTTTTTTTTTTTTTTACATCAGTTTTTCCCATTTGCTTGACGAGGAATCGTTCTGAAGAGGAATACCAAAGCTCTCTTGGCCATACTAAACCCGGACTATAAACTCTTCTAGAGAACGAAAATACTTTGATAAAGCGAATTATTTTGTAAAATCCCTACATTCTGAAAATGATATAAAGTATTTCCTTAAGCAGGGAGTGTGACAAACAGATCTCAAAAGTCACCCTATCGATCGCTTAGGACCTCGGAAGCAGGTGCAGCGAGTGACAGGCGTTGTTGCCCTTAGCTTCAGCGAATGATAGGTGACCCCTCCCCGGGTTTCCTCACAACTTTGGCGCCGTTGCCGGGGAGGGGACTGCACTCCCAAAGCCTCGGCCTTCCCTTATCAAACGGGGGTGCACAGACGAATTAGCAAAAGTTGATCAGCTTTGAAACTTGATTAGCTGATATTTTATTATTTTTGTTTGTTTTTAGAATTGTTTTTTCAAATATATTTTGATCCGGACTTTTTAAGACTTGCGCAAATTGTTCCTGGATCAAAATTTGTCCTCTCGCTGAGGTGAACATTTTAACACCTTTTTCAGAAAATTCTAACGGTTAGAAATAAAAAATATGTAATTTTTTATATTTTTTAAATTATATTTTGATTTAAAAAAAAAATCAATTATGAAAAATTGAAGCAAAATTAAGGAACGCCCGCCTGGAGCAGAGATGTGTTTTGTAATTTCCCTAACATTTTGAAACCTCGGTCAGGGAAATGAACCTTGTTTGGAGAAACGGCGGGCTCCGACAAATACAAAAAATAAAAGAAAATAAAAGAAAAATTGATTTTTTTTTGTAATTTTGTTTAAATTAAAATAAACGAAGAAAAAAAAGTAATCCGATAACTTTCTGCCTTGATCTTGAGAGATCCGGACAAAAAATTTCCCATGATAATCAGGGGTTTACGGTGCGCGTGCGGCTGCGCGTAAAAACCTTAAACCCTAATTGGGGGAAACCCTAATTCTACAATAGACATATAAAATTATTTAAAATAAAATCTAACTTTGTGTCTAGTAGACGACGAGCGCAGTGATAATCAAAGAAATTTGTGCATATGATATACACAAAGGAAAAAAAAAAAAAAAAATTGATTCTTTTGCTAATTAAATAAATAAAAACTTGAAAAAAAATCTAAAAATTAATTAAAATTTAAATTTAAAATTTTCGTTCGTTTTATCGTTGTTCTCTCTTCTGCAGGTGATTAAGGGATAAACTCCCGAACCCCATCCCAACAGGGGGAGAGGAAATGTTGCTAAAATTTTCGTAACTTTCCTAAAATTGTTATACGGTCCCCGAAAATCATGAAATTCAGCAAACCTTAATATATCTTGACCCTTAATAAATATAAAATAAGAAAAGTAATTTATTTAAACTAAAATTATTTTTTTTAAAATTAATACTTGAAAAATATAAGAAAAATCTTTATAAAACAAAGGAAAAGGGCAGTTGGACTAATTTGGGTTTGGGTGAGCCAGCTGGATCATTCTTGAAGGTCTGAAATGAGCGACGGTAATTTTCACTAATTAAAATGATTTTTGCTGTAATTATTTGATAAAAATTAGAAACAAAACCATAAGAAAGGGTAAAAAGAAGTTGGTACTTATCTCGTGACTCTCTAGGGCTTGCGACTGTTCCCCCTATGCACTGAAGGCGAGGTAGTGCTTTCGTTTTTATTTATAAGTAGTTTTTATTAATTAAAATAATTAAAAATTTCTTCAAAATAAGAAAATAACCTAGGCTACCAGCCGGGCCACCCGGGTCCCTGGTGGCCAGCCCGTGCAAGGACAAGGGAGGGTCCCAGCAAAAAACAAAAAAAAAACAAATCCAAAAACTCCAAAAAAAACCTACGCTATGCAGAAAAATAAACTAAACAACTTTTGCCTCAGGGTCACATCGAAATTCTTTACAAAATTTAAAATATAAAATAAAAGTTTAAAATATTTTTTATTTCTTAAAATGTTTAAATCTTTTTGGCCCGGCCGGGCAAGTGAACCCGGGCCACTCTGGTAGCCTAGAAAATAACTTAAAATTTGAAAAAAAAGTATGTACACTATTTATTTTTTGGTTTTTGTCCAGGAGACTAAGTCCACTGGTCAGAAACACACTCGAGGGGATAGCGGGCTGAATTCCCTCGAATTGAGCAGACACCTTACATTCGAGGAAATTCGAGTAAAGGGTTTGTAAGCCCAATCTGAGGTCGGGATTTTACGTCCTCCTTATCTAGGGCACCTTAGGACCTTGTTAGCACTTAGATAGGCAATTTTTTTCATAGGGACGACCTCCCGAACCCCATCCCAACGGAGGAAGGCGAAGTGCTGCCGAAATTCTTTTTGATTTTGAATTTTTTTTTCTGTTTTTTTTCTCTACATTTTCTTATCCTATACTGCATCACTCGGATGTGACCACCTTCGGCCGTTGAGGAGTATGCAGTTCACCGAGCCTGGAAGGTGGAACCCCCCGAACTCATAGAGGGGGGGCTAGTAGATTTCACGTTGTCGACTCGGCCCACGGACTGGCACGACGGTCGGTACAAGTGAAGATTTATCCTCCTATGGCTGGGTGTCTGGCTGTGGATGTACAAAGAACTTAAGAGAAGCCAGGGGTCGAGTGACAGACATGGGAGAGGCCTGCCATACGGTGAGGTTAAGGCCTACTTGTACCTGAGTCCAGGAATGGCTAAGAAGGCCACTTTAACTCTGATAACGTGGGGGACCTGCGGTGTTATCGGCTAGGCCGAACGATACCTGCAGAGAAGATCGAGGCATTCCGGATCGACAAGGAGAAAAACGCGATAACCTTGCTTCACGGAGTACCTCCCCATATATTGGACCTCTAGATAATCCGAGACGGGTTTTTCCCGCACTCGGGCTGTAGATTGAGGGTTGTCGTTCCCGCATTCGTAGTAGACGCGGCGTTCGAGGGGATAGGTGGCCTGGTAGAGGCTTACCTCACTTCCAGGGAGCTCGAGCATTTCTTAAGGGGAGTCCCTGGTGACCGTCGGACCGCAGTGGGGGGATGAGAGGATTCAACTTATAGAGCTGATCCGTTTCATAGCTCCCACTAGTACGGGAAGTCACAGAGTTGACGATTGTCCGTGGGACTGTCCCCCGCCGTCATACGTGTGGGATTTGCTACATCGAGAGCTCCGGCCTGGGCCGGAGTATATCACGTCCATAGGCAGGCTCTTCTTAGAGGACAAGGGTTGCTGGAGGAGTCGTGATTCAGGCCCCCTCATATCCATCTACTAGCTGACCCAGTATTACGAGGATGTAGAGTGCCTGAGTACCGCATCACGGAGGAGTTGGATGACGATAACGAGGAGGCTTGGGAGCCCGATTGGGTAGACTCCGACTGGGAAGACGTCAAGTCGGGAGAGGGGGACGACGTCGCTGACGCTCATTTTCCGAGGATAGGAGTCGCCATCAGAGCCTTGGAAGAGGTACGGAGTGACTGATTGGATGTGGTCGCCAACAACGGTAGAGGAGTTTCCCATCATAGTCCAATGGTGGAAGTATGAACCCCTAAAGTTAGTGGAGGGAGAACTAGTGGAATCCACTCTTCCCTCTCGTCCCATTCACGAGAACGACAACAGTTTTGGATGACGATCGATACTCTTTAGGCCGGCCATATGGTTGTGGATTTATCGGAAACTGAATGGGATGAGGAACAATAGAGGTGACTCCTTCCACAATCCCGCTCGGGGAAGGTGAAGACATTTTTGTACCTGAGCGCTAAAGCCGTGAAGGAGGCCGCGTTATCTCTTGTCATCTGGAGATCGTGCGGAGTCATAGACTGGGTCGAGCGATACCTTCGAGAAGAGATAGAATCTTTTCCGCGAGACGAGGAGGAGGATGTGAGACGGTGGCCTAAGAGAGTTCCTGTTAGGGAAATCTCAAGAGAAGTCCGTATCGTTGGACCAGGATTCTTCCTTTATTCTAACAGGCGGCTGAGGGCGACCGTGCCTACATTCGTGGTAGAGGAGCTGTTCGGGAGAGTAGAAAGACTGGTTGAGTCCTACCCGACGCTGCAGGAACTTAGTATTTTTTTCCACAACGATCTGGATACAGACTACATCTATTACTCGCTTTTGACAGGAGGGCTCCGTTCGGGAGACGAAAGGCTCCAACTTATAGAACTAGTACGGTCTATAGCTCCTACCTCGAACAAGGATTGGTCGCGAGTGGGGTCGTCGGAGTGGAGACACCCCCAACCATCATATGTATGGGACCTCTTGGACAGAGAGCTTAGAGTCGGGCCCGATTACGTTGCTTCATTGGAGCTACTCTTTGTAGATGATTGAGACGCCTGGTGGAGCGATGCTCGTATATCTCCACACCTGGTCATGCGATACTACGAGAGGATAGGGGCGCCGAGGTACGTCCTAGAGCCGGAAGCGGACGATGACGGGGAATTTTCGAAGTCGGAGAATGAGATAGAGGCAGTCGACGGAGAGGACGAGGCCGCTGTGGGATCGATCCACTTTCCGAGGGTAGTGGTCGACCTTAGGGCCTAGATACACGCAATGCAGGGCATAGATTGGATGGAGAGAGATGAGGAGTGATTCGAATGCGTGGTGGGCGTATCCATTACAACGTGACTCCGATTCCTATAGGGCAAAGAGGTTGGTCAAGCCCAGGGAGACGACTCTAGGTTTTGATGTCCCTCTCCCTGTGTGCCTAGATGAAAGTGAGAAGAAGCCAATTAGATACGCGGGGACGTGGTTAGCAAAAGGTGTCTTCCTGTGGACAATAATCCTACAGAACAGGGGAGTGGATGACGTACAACACGTTAAGGTGATATGACACTTGGTATTCGACAAGACTCAAGACCTTGAGATAAGACTAACGCTTGCAGGCGTTAGCAGGACCTGGTGGAGGTACAAATTTTTGGCGAAATCCGTTGTAAGTCGGCGGTTGAGTAGTTTTGCAGGGGATAGTCAGTTCGTGGTGCGCATCGTATTTGGACCCCCGAAACCTGAAGGTGGGTCCTACCTACGTTCGTAATAAGACAGGCGTATGGAGATGTCGACAACTTGAGCAGAGCGGTTAACGATACGTTTTATGCTCTCGGGTTGGGATTAGCACCTCGGTTTAAGAAGGCCTACTTCACCGTCTACGAGAGGTGGGGGCGTCTTGGTTACAAGACACTAAGAGGACTGATCGACGGGACCTGCTGAGTAAATTGCCTAAGACCTGCCGATCTAATTGACTATTTTCGAAGGCGCGTCGAGGATAAGTACGCTAGTCTAGAGGAGTTGACATATCTGTACGAGGATATTTAGCGGAGGCATGTCAGGTCGAACGTCCGCAGGAGTTCACGTGAGTAGACAGTTAGTCAATGAGGGTTTTATAGTGACCGTTTTACTTAGAGCGCATATAGAAGAAGACCTCACAGAGCGAGAATGTCTGCTACGGGCTAGTAGTTTATACGCGATCACCGGGCAGAAGTCCTCACGTGAGTGACCTTTCAGACGAAGGTGACGTACGAAGTGATGGTATGGTCGACTGGATATTTGCGAGCGGAGTTGTTCTTTGATGAAACGGTAGCGAAGGCGAGGAGTAAAATTTGAGTTTGTCTGCGTTGGTACGACGGAGAGGGAGTCGCTCTGTACAGATATAGACACCGAGCTTCCTATTCTCTGCGGTGGGATCACCGAGGTTCAGATTCATGAAGGAATATTGACGATAGGAATCTGCGTGTGATCTCGCAAGAGGCAGTGTCAAGACGTCGGTTTCCCGTAGATGAATGCAACCTGATTTCCTCGCGGTGGTTGTCGTACGTACGCACGGTCTCGAGGCGCCTAACGTACGATGAAGTGACACTGCAAGTTCTTTTGAAGGTGAGTACAGATGAAGAGATGACGGACAGTGAGTGTAGAGACCTCGCTAAAGACGTTGTAAGGAAACAAAGGCTAGGAGCGCTGAGAGAGGTTACGGCGCAAGAATGAAAGATCTATGAGGTAATCATTTGTGTGAGAGGAGATATACAGGTAGAGATTGTACAAGACGAGACGCCGATGGAGGCGCGGGCTAGGATGTAGAGAAATCTGCGAAGCTGAGTAAAAATGAGAGATCGAGGGTAGAAGATGAGAGAGTAAAGAGAGTGAAAGAACGAGTTATAAAACCTGTCTTAAAGAGAGTTAAGGAACTGACTGACACAATCAAAGCGTACGGTATCGTCGAGAGCGAAGGGAAATTGCGAAGGGTAGAAGGGAGTACGAAGGAACTAGAAAGGATCTTTAGGGAAGACAGAGAGTTATTTAGAAGGTGGAGGTTCGACTTTCTAGAGAGTACGAAAACGAGAAATTCCCGGCAGTCAGAACAGGGAGAATCCTGAAGGTTAGTGGAGCGAGAAGAAAGAGGGGACAGTGGAGACAAGAAGAGTGGCAAAGGAGGGAAGAGAAGTGAAGAGACAACAACAGGATGAGGGACGATGAATACTTGTCAGTACAGTGGCGATAGGTACTCTGTATACGTGGTAGGGAAGATAGATGGACCGGTGGTCTGTGTGATAATACAAGTGAGTCATCTAGTAAGGAGGCAGAGTGCACGCAGAGAGCGCTGAGAGAAGCGCGAGGGACAACACTCTGGACAGGAGTTGAGATACATATTAGATACATATTGAGTACGACGTTGTTCGAAGGGGTAGTTTCCGTTCACTCTTGGCATGAATCTCCGAGAGTGACCGAGAGGCTTTTAAAGAAAGAAGCTAGGGACGCAGGTGAGTTAGCAAGGGTTATAGTTGACGGAGCTGTTCTCTGGACCCTCTCAACGCATATCCGGTACTGGAAGAAGTTTATTAAGACCTTGGAGGACATAGAGGATTTCAAAGACAACGATGACTTCGAGGCTTTCTACCTGGTCCTGCGTGCATCCGCGGAGAGGGTGTTAGTAGCACTTGCTTTAGTTGCTTTAGAATGCTAGGTGATGTACGAGAATAAAACAAGCGATGAGCCTACTTGAGGGCGAATTAGCGCGAAGAAGGCGTAAGTTTGGGAGATGGAATGGACCGCGTGAGCACGAGAGCCAAAAAGTTTAGTAGAAATTTGACCAAGATTGGAGAGAAATAAATATTCTCGTATCAAGTGGTTAGGTATCAGGTTCTGGACAGTGGCTGGGAAAGGAACCAGTTTTATGTTATGACAGTGCGCTACATCGGTTCGGGCGTACATCACATTGGGATATACCTGTCGAGAGAAAGAGCAGAATTCTGCACATACTCGAGGTGTTGGAGAATAGCAGCCTTAAACTAAGGGAAGAAAAGAAGAGGTTAGAGAAATTAAGAGAGTGTGTCGAGACGACAGATGACATTTCAATTTTTGATGTTTTGCCAAGGCCGTCGATCCTAGATCGAGAACTTGAGCGAAATGGATGGGAGACGATCGTAAATTTCTCTAGAACAGTCAAAGTAGGCGATCATCATAAGAAGGTGATTGAAGATCAGATGGGAAATGAGTGAAGAGAAAATGATTTCAGATGAAGAGTTACGAGCTAGAAGGGAAAGATTCCTTGTCGGGAAAAGGCCGACAGAAGCAAAGTTAAAATTTGTATGCACTTCCTTGAGTTATGTAGGGAGACGAAAAATAGTTCTGTACGAGGTGGAGAAGTACGATCTTGTGGAAAGTGGATGGCCTAGGGAGGAAATTCGTCTCTATGTGATGACCGTCTGGTTCATCGATATTGACGTATATGACGTACGAATTTACTTGTCGATAGAAAGGAGGAACGATCTTGTTTACAGTAGGTGCTGGGAGAGAGCGAAAAATCTAGTACAGAAAGAGAGGGATAAATTGCTATTGCTAAAGAAGAACGTTGACTGGGACACTCGGATAATCATCTTCGATGGACTTCCTAAGCCCCCGATGCCTTATCAGATAATGGGGGAGAAAATCTGAAAGATAGTGGTCGAATTTGTTCGACGGCTTCGAGACTCTAATGGCAATAGGAGATGAGTATCCCCTAGCAGGGAGCAGCACGATTCGACAAGCACTGAGGGACTTGGGAAAAAGATCATCTATTGACCCACATCAATTCTTAAGTACTTGGACTCGCGAGGAGCTATGCGCGATAGGGAGTGCGATTTGTAGGAGAGTGAGACGCCCTGAGGCAGGAGTGTTAGAGATCCGGAGAGGTGTCGCTTGTATAGAAGGGCAGGCAGGAGAACTCTACCTAGACACTGGAGTTTCAGGGGTAGAGGGTGAGCATGAGGTCCGAGACGAGAGGGGAAGACTGAGAGTCATTTTGAGAGTTGTCGAGGACTAGAATTAGATACTTGGAAATTGGGATAACCGAGACTAAAAAAAGGTATGGGCTACGGGATCAGGCACCAAAGTCGGGCTACCGGATCAAGCATTAGGTCCGGGCTGCCTCACCGAGTGTTAGGGACAATGGATTCCTTGCGCACACGCAAGCTCAGAGAGGAAATAAAGTATATGAAGTCTGACACGATGGGTCCGCATCCGAGTATGGATTAACAAACTAGCATATACCGGGCGTCACCGGACCGTGCTCTGAGAGACCTTAAGGAGCGCATCCAGCAAAATGCTCCATAATGATTGAGATGTGTAGAGCAACCCGATGATGGGGAGCCTGAGGTGATAGGCTGCCCGACCGTCGCCAAGCCAGATATGGCAGCATCGGTGGTACGGATGGAGAGTAGGACCGAGCCTCCTAGTTTTTGGCGAAAGATGAGCACTCGACGCTCCCCTACGCACGAGCGGAGAGATGCCAGAGACGATAGAGACAGAGATGACTAGAAAGACCAGTATGCCCTAGCGCAAGCCTTGAGAGATAGAAATAGACCTCCGGAGAGGAGTACATCACCCCGGCGAATGTATGACCTACAGACAGGTGAGTCGTATATGCTCCCTTACAAGAGGTGAGATCGATATATCATCTCGCACTAACCCTCGGAGTTAGACACCAGGCCACCGATTTTCAAAGGATACGGTATTATCGAGTATCTCGAGAAGTGGGAGCTTCACGCGTACCGGAGTCAATGGTTGGAGAACGAAATCAAAGAAAATTTATTGTTTAACTCGGACCCATTCGGAGTCACGTAATCAAAGAAGCACGGCCGAAAGACAGAAGGTGGACTATATACAAAGCCAGCCACTATGAACTCTTCAAGTTGGAAAACGTTAGGTACTCAATCCGGAATTTGGAGATGATAACCCAAGGTGAGGACGAGAGTGTCCAAGCATTTGGGAAACTATTCCAGAAGATATCTAATGCTCTAATCGCAAAGGGGAAACTGTCGGAAGTCGAGCGCTGCACGATCTTCATCGGTCGGCAACCAAGGGGGAAGCAGAAGGGAGTGCTGAGAGAGATGCCTCGTGACAAGTTAGATTTCGCGGGGGTTCTTAAGTTGGCAATGAAGGCCGAAACAAACGATTATAAGGACCTAGTCTGGAGAGGGATGCAACGTCGGGACTTCTCTCTCTATCGTGAGTACGATACAGAGAGGTGCCCTAATTTTAACAACCAGCCTTGGGCAGAACGACGGTACTTGTTGGATGAAGTCCGACCACAACGACCCAGAGACAGAGAGGCGGTAATAGATGAGATGAGGGAGGTAAGGGAAATGATGAAGGGGTTATCGAGGCAAATGGCCAATATCGAGACGAAGACGGGAACCACGACCTACAGGGACACGTCGGGGTCCCCATATTCATTGCGATAGGATCGCAGAAACACTGACCCTTGGCGCAGTATGGAAGATAGACAAGTCGGGGTCCCCATATTCATTGCGATGGGATCGCATGAACACTGACCCTTGGCGGAGTATGGAAGATAGAAACCCCCTCATGCTCGCGGACTATCGTGCGAGAGAGAGAGATGACGATGCCTGGCGGCGTAGGGATGAGGAGATTGATAGGGATCGACGAGGAGACAAATACCGCGGGGCTGACACCTTTAGTAGAAGGGGAAGGCTGGAGCAGTATCCTCGTAGCCCCCGATATGATTGGAACGCGGAAGGATACCGGAGTCCGGACAATTTTAATCGGAGAGATCGTGATGATTCTCGTAGCCAGTGGAGTTCGGATGAGGACCGCCGAGATGGTTACCGTGACAATTACGAGAGGACAGAATGCGGGGGAGATCGACGTGATGACTCTCGTGGACGATATAAGCGGAGAGGATACCCTTGTTCACCCGGTTACCAAAATTGTCGGGTTATCTTAAGTCGCCTGATCCTTCAAATCAAGACACCAGAGCGGCGAGAGGGCCGATTACTAGGGGTGTAGAGGAGAGACCTACTCCTAGGAACTCTTGTATCTATTGTAGGTCCGATGAACATGTAAAAAGAGACTGCCCGGACCTCAAGCGAGCCATAGATGAGGGACTTGTCGTACTAGATAAACGCAAGTACGTCAAGTGGGCGGACGATTTAGGCGACACATTGATGTTTCTTTCAATGAAGGAGAACGTTGAGGCATGGCGTGTGCGACCGAGTAAAGGAAAGGAGGCGGTAAAAAGTCAGAGCGTGCGGATGACCTTATCCTCGGACGACGAGTCGCCAACTACTCCTTTACGGGTTGCGGCGATCAAGTCTGCGAGGGAGGTTTTTTTCAAGAAGACTGATACCGACTATGTGATGGCTGAGAAGGATGGTAAGAGCATTGAAAGAGAGGAGGTCATTCTTTCCCCACGAAAGCGTGGAGCAAGGAAGTTCATGATGAAGAGTTCCCTAGATGACATCGACACTGTAGAGCCTCTTAGGTGAGCGATGAGGCAACCTATGCAGTGCTCCATACTCGAGTACCTAGCCGCATCTAGGCCTGCTCGAGATGAACTTCAGATGATCACGCGGAAGAACCGCGTTCCTCTAGGGGATGATGCTCAGATGGCCCCTCAACCAGAGGTGCCTACTGTAGCAGTATCGGGAGTAGCAGTGTAGGGAGTGAGCGCTAAAGCCGAGCACGCAACAACAATATACTTGGATGGAATGAAAAGTGTGAACTCGCCGTACGATTAGGGTTGAACATGGAAAGGTCCTACCTATTAGAGATAGAAACGGTTGACGGAAGGAAGGAGAAGAACTATGAGGTATGTCACAAGGCAATTATCGAGGTTGAAGGGTTGCGCACACTGATGCCTATCTTCACGGTCAAGGATTGCAGCTCCGAGCTACTACTCGGACGGACGTGGCTAAGCCATGTTCATGCAGTTACAATAAAACGACCAGATGGGAACCAAATGCTCTCTATCAAGCGTCCTGATGGTGGCAGGATTATGATAGAGACTGTTGAGCCTCGAGATCCGAGGAACAGAGCCGATCTAGCGGTTGGGGCACACAAGTCGCCTTCGTTCACTTGCCGCACGCTGAGGTTCCGTGATAAGAAATACGGACCCCTACTTATAAAGGAAGAAGCGGACATAATTGAAGTTGAAGACTTGGGGAATCGTGTGATCGTGGATGAAAAATTTTACTCAAAGAGCGAGGATGAAGAATTTCGCGGGTTGATTTTTATGTTTTTTTTATGGGCACAACCCCCTACGGGGGGCGACCGAAGAGACACAAACGAGTATCGGAGAAAGTGAAGTCGGCGACAGTCGCCCGGAAGCGATCGACGTTATCTGAAGAAGAGATCGCGAGGGAGATAAAAGAGAGAGAAAAAAAAGAGCTGCTAGGCTTAACAGAGGAAAGGAAAAAATAAATATCGGGGACGAGAATTTGACCAAGCAGGAGAGAAAACGTGTGCTGGAAGAGTTGAAGACCTGCGATAAAGCGATAGCATTTAGCGATGCTGAAAGAGGCAGGATCGATCCTAGGTACGCCAAACCTCCTAGGATTTATATAATCCCGCATACGTCGTGGAACGACGCAGGAAGGAAGTACGCCCAGAAAGAGAAAGAGGAGGTAATCACGTTTTTAAAGGAGTAGCTGAACCGTCTAACAACGCTTATGCGAACAAATGGTTCTTCTTGTGGAAACCGAATGGGAAAATCCGGTGGATTCAAGATCTCCTGAAGGTGAATGGGATCACCATCCGCGACGTCGGGTCTATTCCCCACGCAGATCTCTTAGCGGAGGGAGCAACAGGCAGGTCAATCTACTATGTCGGCGATCTATTTTCTGGATATGACGAGATACCCCTAGATCCGAGAGACAAACATCTCACCGCCATGCATACGCCACTAGGATTAGTCCAGATGATGGTGGTACCTATGGGTTGGACTAACGGGGTCACGGTGTTCCAGAGAGCTATGGTAGCGGTCCTGAAAGACTTTATTCCAGACAAGGTGAAAGTTTTTCTAGATGATTTCCCGATAAAGAGACCGATTGAGAAGTATGAGACGGAGGTCACTCTTGGCGTCAGGAGGTTTGTAGAGCAGCACTTGACATACATTTACACGGTTCTAAAGCAGCTAGACGGCTCTTTGTCCCAATAACTGTTAAATTAGTGTCGTCTAGCTGTGATGCGAGAGAACGTCGGGAAGATCCAGCAAATATTCATTTGTTTTCTTTTCTTTTATTACTGTTAAATTAGTGTCGTCTAGCAGCTAGACGACACTAATTTAACAGTTATTGGGTGGTCTCTTCGATTAACATTTTAGGGTTTATCTGTGATGCGAGAGGACGTCGGGAAGATCCAGCAAAGCTGGATAAGCTCTTGAACTGGTCGTCACCGCTGCATAGTGCGACCGAGGTACGCCAGTTTTTAGTAGTTGTAGGGTACTGACGAATTTTTATACAAGGATATGCGGAGAAGGCGGAACCGTTGAGACTTCTTTTTCGTAGGACCGAACGGCTTCAATGGGGGTCCTCATAGGAAGTCATTATGCTTGCACTTAAGGACGAATTCAAGGAGGGAGGACATATTCTAGGAGTACCGTTCTTCGAAGATGAGACAAACAAACCCTTTATAGTATCCATGGATGTTGGGCCGTGTTCCGTCGGAGGACTGCTTTCCCAAAAGGACGCTGATGGGAAAGAGATGTCATTGAGATTCGAGGGTCGAACGCTTAATGTCGTGGAACGAAACTACAGTCAATTTAAGAAGGAAGTGCTAGCTATTCCGTGGTGCTTAGACGCATTCAGACACTATATATACGAAATACGGTTTATTTTACGAGTAGATCCCACTGCTGTTGTTTCGGTTTTACAAAAGGATTTTAGTATGACAGACCCCACTATCGCACGATGGTTGATTAAGATACGACTCAATGACTATACAATCGAGAGGATCTCGGACACTAAGAACGCAACTGCAGATGGACTGTCCCGGATTCCGATTGACTCTTAGCGACCGATAGTTGCAGCAACACTTACCATGATTGAGCCTAGTAGATGAGCGAATCGATTCCCGGTTAACCTCTACGAAGGGAAGTACCGGACGATTGGGCTACACTTGTCGGGAGAGGAGAGTTTAGATCCGAAGATCATGAGGAAGGCGACTCAGTTCTGTCTTAGATCAGGACACCTGTTTCGTAAGCCTATGGGGTCAGGAATGCCTCTACGTGTAGTCTGTGATCCTGAGGAGAAAAAATCTATAGTAGTAGAACTCCATGACGACATAGTTGACGAACATAGAGGAGTTAAAGACACATATGAAAAGGTGTGCAGGTTATACTGGTGGGAAGGTCAGTATAAGGATGTTGAGAACTACTGCATGACATGTGAGGAGTGTGAGAAGAGAACTCTTGTGAGATATAAGGAACCTCTTCATCCTTCCTATCCCACTAGACCGGGCGAGAAAGTACATATTGATCTAATGAAGATGCCGAAAGGGGTAGGAAATATGAATTATGTGGTGAACATGAGGGATGACTTCACAGGATTTGTAGACGGTAAGCCCATCAAAACAAAGTCGGCTAACGAAGTGAAAAACTTTGTCCTAGAATATATGTCCGGGTATGGTTGTGTTAGTAGGATTGTAATGGATAGAGTAGCGGAGTTCTTGGCAGATAAAGTTCATAATGTGTTCAAAAAGGTAGGAGCGAGGTTCTCGATAGCCACCGCCTATCACCCTCAGTCCAACTCACCTGTAGAGAGAGGACACCAATCCTTGATAGCCTCGCTATAAGTGGTGTAGAGGGAAAGACAGTGACTGACCGCGATACTTTCGATACACGATATGGGCAGGCAATGTCACGGTCCGGGCTAGCACAGGTTATCCTCCTTATACTCTATGGTTTGGGAGGCACTGTCTTCTGCCAATAGAGTTCCACATTAACAACTGGACTACCGTCGATTGGGCGGACACTATGCTGCGAGAGAAGCTTTTGGCTGCTCGGACGAGACAGATAGCCTATGGACTGGAGGACAATCTTATGATGGCAGCGGATCGACTGGATGTAGAGAGAGAAAAGGGAAAACAAAGATGGGATAAGAATGTCAGAATTAGAAAAGAGAGGATAAGTGTGGGTGATATGGTACTTCTTTACGACACAACTTTAGAGAGGACGTCGTAAGGAAAATTGACGAATAGATGGATGGGGCCCTACCGTGTAGCCGAAGCACTCGGCTGGGGAGCATATATGATAGCCGAATTAAATGGATCTAAGTGGAGAGATCATGTGGCAGGGGCCAGGCTACAGTTGTTCAGGTCAAGGGAGACCCCTGCCCCTACACCAACACGGTCAGATTCCAAGGGGAAGGGTAAAGCCAAACTGACAGATGAGGGACTGTCAATACGATATGAGGTACTAGGTGAAAGTTCAAAGAAGAGGAAGAGAGTGGAGACCAGGCAAGTAAAAGGCTTGACACTAGGGAATAAAAAAAAGTGGCTCTTTGTACTGCGTAGACCAAACGAAGAGTCCGCAGTAGGTGAAGCAGTGCGTTCTGGTCACCTCCGCTCCAGCGAAGAAAGAAGTTGAAACATATTCATATAACTAAGCCGAAACGACTGTGACGTAAGAGAGGCAAGAAACACCCTCTTAGTCCCAGAATCGTTGGAAAACCTAAACATGAGACTGACAAGCGCAGACACAAATGACGCGCGCGAGTAGTTAACCTGAAATTAGTATATTTTCTCTGACCAACATGCTAGGGACTCGACGGGACGTCGAGAAGAGGTCCGAGCTTACTATCGGGCGGCCGCAGACCGGTCAGTCACCCGAAATACAAAGGATTGGGCCTTGGGATAAGTGCTTGCGGGAGAATCAGCCGACACTTTCATCAGAGTCGTTGATAAAAATTAGGGGTCGGAAAAGGATCCCTAAAATTCCCCCCATGAATTATAAAAACCGACCCTTGAAATTAACATGATGAACAACCACGTCTACCGCGCCTAGCGCCTACCTTTTTTTGATCGATCCGAGGTTGTTCGTGATGCGGCCAGCCGCGGAGTCGGGATGTGGTGCTAGGGCTCGGCGTGCCCCTTTTACACTAAGCAATTGAAGAGGGAATGAACCCTCAATTTTTATTTATTCTAACAATAAAATTACAATTGAAAAAAATAATTAATAATAATAAAAGAAAAGAAAACAAATGAATATTTGTTAATTATTATTGAAATTTTCGAGAATTTATTCTTGGTAAAATTGTCCTCAATTTTCATCAATTCTAATAACAAGTATTAAAAATGAGTAGAAAAGTTAAAAATAATAAAAGAAAGGAGAACAAATAATTATTTATTATTAGATAAATTTTTAACGAAATTTATTCTTGATGAAATTTTGCAGGAAATCATTTATTTACCCTCTGTCCATCGATCGGTACGAGTCCCCTTGATTTTTCCCGATCCACCTGAGTATTACCTTCGCGATGGTCCGAATGTTATTGAGTGAGCGATATCGATTTTGGGTTACAGCGTCGTGATTGCTACGGTGCGGTCATCGAATCGACTTTGGGGCACTCAACACTATTATTCTGGTACAGGTACTGGTTTGGAACTGGTATGGTACTGTCATTGGGACAACATCCGTACGGGCTACTTCAGTTCGCTGCTGAGACGACCGGAATGACTGCTAGTTCGGGTTGGCACAACTATTGGTTCGGCATTGATGCGGTAGTGCAGGCTGATACTTATTTTCAGGCTCGGTACATGTACGGTGCAATGGTTCGAAACAGGTTCGACGTTGAGGTAACGGTACATGCTGTGATAGTTTGGAATGGCTATTTCAGGTTCGGTGTCTGGTCTGGGACTGTTGCGGACACTGGTCTGTACTGGTCTGTCATTGGAAAAACTTATGACCTTCCGATGCTGTTATCTTGAAGTACGACACTAACATAGTAATGAGAACTACTTGGTGCAGTCAGATCGTATAAATTTGACATGGTAACTGATTGGGTATTGATACGGCGACAGCCTGGTCGTGGTGGATAAGTTGGCAGGCTTAACGTTGGTACTGGTTACTACAGCCTTTCTGCTATCGTATTCTGGTAAACGGTACGGGTTTGGAACCACTTCGTTAGTTTGGCGTGGGTGTGGCTTACTGAGAATCTGCACGCGAGTTTTATGAAATGGTGAATGACCTATGCCTGATAATACCAGTCCTTTTGGGGGAATTTACGATATTTAATTTTTTTTTTTTTTTTTTTTTTTTTTTTTTTGAGAACCGCGACGTCAGTACTTCAGCTGGTCTTTTGAGGGGTCCAGTGCGACAAAAGAGAGTCGAGGGTTCAAGGTACTGGTTGGAAGAAAAAAAGAGTCAGGCTTCCGCTGCCTTGGAGACTCGGAAAACAAAAGCAGGGTAAGCAATGTACAATGGTGTACATCAGGAACGCGTGCTAGGCGTCCGCCACGCACTGGTCAACGTTCGGAGCAGCCTGTATGGGAAGCATTGCACATGAACCGCACAGAGGAGGAGCGTTTGTTCCAGGGGTCGAACCCGAGGGAGAGGATTGTGAGCCTAGTGTATTCCTCCCTGCTCCACTCGGCCAGGAAAAGTGGGGTTGAACTTGACTGGCGCGCCCGACATGTGCGGGGTCTTACACATCGTACTCGGGCGCTTAACAGCGGATCAACAAATGGTGGAGAGGGCGGTCTCACACACATGAGCGAGGGTTACTTATACCCTTAATCCTCACTGGACCCGCTCAATCTGATCGGTAAGTCGTGGTGCACATAGTGGAGAACCTAGAGGTGCGCTTGCTGAAGTGGAAGACTGATAGAGTTAAATGAGCCCAGTGTGAGAGAGTAGGTGGGATTACGAGAGAGGGGAGAGTAAGCGTTGTCCTACCAACCCGTCATGTCCCAGAAGGAGTGTGACAGGAGAGGAGCGATGATAACAACAATGTACTTAAAAAAACAAAATTCACTATAGCCAAGCTCTGCGAGTTGAGTGTACCCTGAGCGAAATATGAGGTGCTTGATGGGCAAAAGTTCAAATATCTTCCAAGAAAGACGTCAAAGAAGTGGCTAATGGCAAAGTAAAGAGAGAGAGAGAGAGAGAGAGAGAGAGAGAGAGAGAGAGAGAGAGAGAGAGAGAGAGAGAGAGAGAGAGAGAGAGAGAGAGAGCAATACGAGCGAGAAAAGGTTTCTGAAGTTATTGCTTTCGGAAGAGACAATTCATTTTCCTATATCCTCCCTCTGCTTCTGCAAGTCTGCTGACTGGACTGACTTTCACCATTGTTGTGTATCTCTTATAAGAAGTGGGTTGGCGCCCTGTTGACATCATATCTTATCACAATACCCATCCTGTCATGATCTCCATCCCTGTCACGATGGGGGGGGAGGTGAAAGCTTGAGTGGAGCATGCACATGATAGGAATGCGGTTGTCACCATCACCCTGACATGGTCCTTGTCATGAGCCTATGAAGAGGGTAAGTCTTCCGTTATTACAAGGCTCAGTGTGCATCATGAGATGTATGTATGCCCAGCAGTTGGCGTCATCATTGGCATGTGAGACTCAGGGGAGAGGACAATCTTAAAGGCTAACTCGTGTATGAGAGGATTGAAACCGAGAAGCAGTTAGTGACAGCGGGCAAGGAAAAACATAATAAGGGTGAGAGACGGATGTGCAATGAGGCATGTGAGCAAAAACAAGGTAGCATTCGAATCGGACTTGAAAGAGACTTCTCTTGGGATCTCTACGCTTGGGCAAACAATTAATGTAAATCGCGATGTCTCAGTGTTTCTCAACTCGACCTGCATCATCTGATGTATCTCATTTATAAGTTGTCTGGACGAGTTAAGTGCTGATGCGTGAGGCGAAGTATAATCTGCAGGTAGTCGCAGACGTTTGAGGTCAAACGAGGATGACACTTCCGTGAGATCTTTACACGTGAACTCTCTATTGATGTCACCAACCACCATGAAATATTTGTGTCACTCTCCATCGCTGGATTGAAAAAGTCAGGTGCGAATGTGAGAAACACGACACTAGTTATAGGTGTGAACACCAAAACTCGGACTCACTGTTAGATGGACGTGAAAAAGCGAGCTTGTTGTTGCCGACATCTCGGTCCCGAGTGATACACTAATCTTTATCTCCGCCATGACATTGCTGCCACAAAAATGTCGTGTCACGTTGAGGGAGTTGCTTGTGAGAAGGTTACGAGCAGAAAGTGAAAGTGATGAAACGTGAGATATGAGTAATAATGGGAGTGCAGTGCCGCCTATGAGAGGGGAAGTGCCTTCCATTCACAAGCCATCGAAAAAACGTTATGCATGATTTCGTAGTTGATATCATCTGCTACGTTTCACAGTGGATTTACGCCATTGTGCAAGCCGTTTATTGATGGTAGACTACTGACCATGAAAAAGTGGTAGATACTGATCTGCTATTTGAGATATGAAAATAGGGATTTTACTCATAAGTCCTACGAGCCTCTGTGTGATCAGTATTGTTCGTTAATAACTTGTTGCTCTCCACTGTAAAGAGATTGAGATTAACGTGACCATGAACAACCATAAGAGGATGGTGAGTTCATGAGGGCAGCAATGATGATCAGACAGTAGAAAGATTGGTAGATAAGACTATTACAAATGAACTATAGACTCATACTCTTGCTTGTTTGTGGTCTCTCAATATCCCCTGTTTTCCTTCAAATCATGCTCCCTCCCTTTGTTGTGGAAATTTTGTTCTTACCCACTTTATCCTTAGAGGAGAAAGGCCGATAAGCTTGATAGAGTACTTGGTCTTACCTTTGTATACCTAATAAGTTTCAACCTGCCATTTTTTTCTAACATAGGACTAAGTGAGAGACAAAATTATGGAAGAACTAATTAGGCATCAATTAACGGGTGATAGATGAGTTAAGAAGGGAGATTGAGGTGAGGGTTAAACCCTCTCCAAATATCATTTGATGGATGGGTAAGAAAAATGTTGTTGTAAATATAGTGGTTTATCTCCTCACTAAGTTCTTGTTTGACGGAAACTAATGAGACTTGGTCACGAGCTTCGTGTCTAAGTGACCGAGTGAAAATAAATGTTCGCTCGTACTATGGATGAATGAGTTGTTTTTTATGATCCTGGTTGGTCTGTTATTATTGTACTTCTAATGATTGAAGTCGCGAAAAAAGTTAAAGTGATTCTGTCATGGCTGATCATAATCTGAGTACGAATTTTACATTTACCGATTGATTTTTTTCGCATTGTCTGATTGATTCATTAAGTAATGAAACTTTAATTGTTCTTTCAGTTTATCCTGATCTCATTAGTCTCAACGTTCATTGGATTAATGTTAGAGGTTTAGTACCTTGCATAAACACAGAGCGTGAGAGATAAGTTTTTTTTTTATAGTCAATAAGTAATAGGTTGGGTTCACGCAAATCCCCTCATTCGCTATATACTAACAGGGGTTGCGTTCGACAACTCCCATGTGACATATATAAACAACAATTGTGTTCGGTAGCTCCAAGTGTTGTGTATAAACAGAGAGTATACTGCGTAACCTACTGTGCTTTATACAGATACAGGTAACTCTTATTCCACTTTACACAATTTACAACGTGAGACATATTAAACCAAGCTACTACAAGGGATGTTGTTTGCTAGTTGTTGTCCGTTCATTTAAATTTGATTTATTTTCTTCACTTTAATCATATGAAGAAAAACTAAGAAGCCTGGTTGGTATTGAGCAATACAAGCCTTTAGTATAGTATATAAATGAGATTAGCCCCTCAGGCCCCTGTTTTATTGACCAATTAGATCTCTTCATGTATCGGACGAGTATTACTAGTGGTGAGTTGCTCATGTATGAGACTGCAAAATCATAATGAGTGATACATCGGGGTTATCCACGAGATTGTCAGTTATGAGCCTTAAGTAAATAGATTGTTTGCAATGAGTTCTCTGGAGAGGATTACTGACAACGATTCCTACAACAGGTTGTTGTGCGGCAACAAAACTTAATTACAATAAACATTTAATAGAGTGCTATCAGCTACAGTCTTGGTTGTATTTTAAAACTCAAGGACAATCAAAACTTTTTATCTTTACAAGTTAATCAAGTCAAAACTGACTGCAAACAGGAGAAGGAGGGGCATCTATAGCAAAAATATTCTCGTCAGACCCTGCACTCTCTACCAAGATAAAACAGACAGATGCGAAATCAAAGTGTTAGAAAAAATGAGAGAGTATAAAAAAATAATAAGGGACGTTGCAGTTGGGGAAGTAAAGCACCGACACGAGTTTATAGAGTCTGTGTTTCACATCTATGGATCGGATGGAAAGTTGCACGACACAGTCTCATCCCTTGACACCGTTCAAAAAGTAAGAGAAGTAATTAGCGACCAGTAAACCTAAACTAACATGATATTCTTCTGAACCCTCATCAAAAATCTTTTGAACAGTCAATTTCATACTATAGCAAACATCTTTACATTCGGCAACATCACTCGTTGCAGAAGTGTATCAGTTCAATATCACTATTAGTTTCAGGTCAAACATATAACCATTGGCGGAGCTTCAAAGGTCATCCAAGTATCATCTCATGAACTCGGTTCGAATTTTTCTCGGCAATTCAAGGGTGAGTCATCTCATACCTTCTCAACGAGGACTTGCAATCATAATTAATCACCACGTAATCTCTATCAATTCATTTTCAGATCAAAATCAGTCAATAAGTGTTCTCATAACAGACGTACAGTTAATGGATTCTCTACCGACGTTTCCTTAATCGTTTTCAGACTTTCATCAGTTGGTGCAGTTCCAGTAATTTCCTCAACTCATAAGTACAATGACTTAATTTCCAGTTGAACAGACTGTCCTGACCAGTCTCAACACGATAGCTTCCAAGCACGGTGTCTAATACCAGTGTGTTAGTGCAGTCAGGTTCAGACAAGAAGATTGTCAATCTTCGTGGTCCTCACTGAGTTTGCAGACGGAACTATCCAAAATATGGGGATCCATTGTCGGGCGCATTGGTCCGGTACCGCACCAGGGCAGCGCGGGACCCTCCCGACCTCGTCACGCAGGAGTTGGTTTTTATCCTTTGTCGCAGATAATACATGTGGAGCTTCCGTAAGCCGCTCCGGCCGAGTGCGCCAGCCATACCTCTCACGAACCCCTACGACAGGATAGGGCCTACGCGAGGCACGACTTACCTATACCTTACGGGAGCTGTCACCTCCCTTCGGTGGGCATATCCCCGCCGAGCTACCAGTCCACAGTACGAAAGCTAATCAGTTGCAATCGCAGAGGTGGACCAGGCGAGGGCGTTTCTCGTTCATTGTAGCATAGGGGGTACGCGCGGTAATACGCCGCTATCGGACCCGCACGCGAACCAACAGCTTGGGGGGCTGAAGTCCCAAGCGCGATTCGACGTCGGTCGACTAGGACGCATCCCACTCACCACGCGCACGCCACTTTACGAACATAAAAATAAAACACACACACACACACACACACATGCGAAACGACGCAATACAAACAACGCGACAACGCTCCTAGCCCCTTGGTAGCCAACCCATAACTTCCCGACGCAGAAATCGGATAGGCGTCGAGCGCGAGACTCAGTATAAAACCGCGCGGACGCAGGGCTAACTCATATCGACTAGCAATGCAAACGTACGCAAGCAGTCGCGATGATGGCGTACCATGTAGTACCCATACTCATGCGGTCCTCGTTAATCTCGAGGGTCGCATTCGACACTCAAGTGTCGGCTGGCACGCACATTGAGGGTTAATCTCTCGACGCTGGACAACCGCCAAGCACGGTTGAAGACCACACACCCTCTTCTGCACTCTGTGCAGAGTGGGTGGTACACAGGTCCATACCTGTGGTGGCAGTTGTTTCTTACTGCCCTGGAGATGAGCCCCACTCCAGGCCTGGACAAAAGTCAAGGGGTTTGACTTTGACGGCTGCCACGGACTACAACGTCCAACCATAAAATCTCTAAGAAGCAAAGGATAAAAGAGAATCCCCCTTTTCTCTCAAGGACGAAGTCTGGATAACCCTTATGTACAAATGCAGCAGGTCTCTCAAATACTCAGGGTACTTATAGATATATGAGGGTTGATTATATAGGACGATCACTTCTCACAGTCACAGTGGGGCTCCTCTCAACCATATATGTATGTAATCGCAGGCAATCACACCCTGAGTCCGAACCACAAACGCACCTGCAATCACATCAAAGATTCAATCAAAGGCCCACGCATTACACGGGGTCAACTTCAACCATTCCTTGCACTCATACCCCTCGCTTTAGCCATACAAGCCTCACTCGTGCAACTCTTAAATAAATACTCAGTACTTTTGTTGGATGACCATTCAATAAATTCCGGGTGAAAACACAACAAAATAGTTCAATCACAAGGCTAAAGCCTTTAGGTTGAGTGACATGAGTGAATTGGAGTTGAATCGTAAACCGACGAATCGGCAACCGACCTGTTATCAATGATAACAGAAAGTGATCCTCAAGGGATCAAGCTGGATCTAGCCATGAACTTGGATCAAATGATCGAAAAGACCTGTAACACACGGCAGACCAATCCCCAAGTAAAGATCATAAGTGTATGGAGAATACAACTCCATAATACGTCCTCACTCAAAATCTCCTTATAAGCTGAACCTAAGTCTACTCGTAAGTCAGTGCTTAAGCCAAAGATAGACCAAACTGCAGAATCTTCCCTATTATGGGTGGATCGCCTGAATCACCACCTGTCAAGTTATAATTTATCTCCTCTAAACTAAGAAAATTTCGGCAGCGCTTCCCGTAGGAAAAATGCATTTCCAGAATTTGTATAAGTCCATATATGAAAGCAGAAATAATCTCTAACTCTGGAAAGTCAAATTTATGTCTAACATCTTGAAATAACAAAAATTTGGGCAGCACTCTCTTTAGAAAGATAGACTTCCCAGATTTATACTAAGTCAGATATGAACTCAAAAGACAACTTGAGTTCAACTTAGACAAACTCCTTAGTTTTGCAGAAATTTCGGCAGCACTCCCTCTAGAAAAGTGTTATTCCAAAATTTATACAAGGCTAAGTCCAGAATTTGTGAATAACTTTGACTTCTCAAAGTCCAATTTTGTCTAACTCCATGAATTAGCAAAAATTTGAGCAGCACTTCTTTTAGAAAAGGAGACTTTCCAGATTTTTACTAAGTCAGATATAAAGGAAGACAAATTAAACTATGACAAACCAAAATTTGACTAACTCCTTGGTTTTGTAGAAATTTCGACAGTACTTCCCGTAGAGAAAGCAGCTTGCCAAGATTTATACAAAGCCAAGTATAACAAAAAGATCCCAGAAAATGCAAGAATTGATCTAAGTAAAAGAAAGTTATTACATAAAATGCAGGAATTGAAACTAACTCCTATAGCTCTAGCACGTGGCGAGCGACTAAAGCAACTACCTATCAAACTGAAGCCCTAACAAACTAGTCATCTCACTCAGTCACATGCAAACCAAACCATAAAGGTAAGTACTCTCACCATCCCAAGTTCTTTCCATAAGATAATTTATGAACCTTCTAAGTCCTTGAACCCTTATTTTCCTCTTACATAAGACATAGGGTTGGGTCATTCGCCATGGAAACAATGTCCAGCTTGCCTTTAAGATATACACGAACATATTGCACAACTACTTTTCTCTTCTTTTGAGCATATGATTAGGTCATTCGCCATGGAAACAATGCATAGCCACCCTGAGCCGTTTAATATCCAAAATTTAGTATTTCTCTGACTTTGTTTTCAAAAAGGGAAGCAAATATGGGCAGGGGACTGAACCATTCGCCATGGAAACAATGTTCAGCTTGCCCAAAACTATTTTCATTTATACTTTGTATTTTTCCCTTTCTCTTCTTAATGATATGGCTTAGCGCTGGACCATTCACCATGGAAACAATGTCCAGCTGCCAGTTCACATGCAAATATATATATAAAGTATTTTCCCTTTTATACTCAGTTTAACTTATGTGCGTGGTTTTCAGGCTAAACCATTCACCATGAAAACGATGCTTAACCTTAGACCAGAAATCCTCCCTTAGAATAAACAAGAACTTAAACTCCTTCAATCAGGCAAACCCCCAGAGTTAACTAGAGCAACCAGGTCATTCACCATGGAAACAATGCCTGGTCCTTCAGAAAAACAGTCACATAAACACAGCCGTGAGCCATTTACCATGGAAACAATGCTCAGGCTTTGGTTGACCCTTCCAAACGCGCAAGACTACCTTCCTCCCACCTTCCCCCAATTCATCCTTAGTCTGCTTTCAGTCAAAACAAAGATGAAACTTAAGCTTCACTCTCACACATTCTTTCCATTTACTCTGATTGGGTCCTGAAGGGAAAACAAAAACCATAGGGACAACCTCATGCATAAAACAGTCATACTGCAGGGGGATAAACAAACATGGATAGTAGTGAATTATACAGATAAAGGTGATTTACCTGACGATTCCCTGCCTCCGGAACTTCTCCTGAGTTCCGGCAGAGCTCCCGCAATCGGTGGGTGGACTCCCCACAGAGTCTTGATGCGGACTTACGGGTTGCAATCCCGCCTGCCGCCTTCCTCTCGTAACCAAGGACTAGACTGAGAGTAAGAAGGGCAGAAAAAGAAGGATGTGAGTCTCTCAGATCCAAGAAAGGTACTCTCAGTCTCGCAGGAGAGGGCCTTGATATCTGGGTGCGCGTGAGGGCCCCGCAATGATGGCCAAACAATAACAGTTTGGTCAAACCCGAGTCATACTGCCGAACTCAACCCTCCATGTCGAACCTTCAATTCGCAGTAATAGCCCCCTCCTTCTCAAGCCCCATTGCGGCACTCAACGGCAGACAGCTATAGTAGTCTGCACGCAGTGCGCAGCGGTGGCCTGAGTTCAGCCAATCAGCAGCCCACAGTCAAAGATAACACCGGCCGCGCACGACCAACCACAGTTGTAAGCCCGAAGTGTGCAACCGTATGGTGCAGCGCTCACCAGCCTGGTCAAACTGACACTCAACTGCCCACCATTAACTCTCTAGCGCCCTTCCTGTCTATAGTAGCCTTCGCCCCCTCCCTAGTCTGTATGTCTCTCTCTCTCTCTCTCTCTCTCTCTCTCTCTCTCTCTCTCTCTCTCTCTCTCTCTCTCTCTCTCTCTCTCTCTCTCTCTCTCTGTGTACGAACCACAATCGTCGGGTGTCGTCCCTCCCGCGGAAGTAAATGAGCAAATTCGAATGAATCTTCCGCTAGAACGTGGAGGGATATATTTTCACTCCGGAGCCTCTTTCTCCCACACACAGCTCAGGCCCCATTTAACACTTAAACTTCATCTTTATCGTGAGATCTGAGTCCTCCATCGAACTCGCAACTCCCCAAACTCCCGGCTAACACTCTAGTTCGTTCGATTCCATCGAGAATCGAGCGAAGTCTTGACTTTCACTCCCGCCATCTCCAACGTGTCTCGACACCTCCACGCGAATCCTTTTTCAGTTAACTCCCTATTCACTAACCTTCTCCCGAAACTAACACCACGTCTGAGCTCGCCGTGACTTAGAACCCCGGAATCGCTTCTTCAGTCACCCATTTTCACAAAGAAACGGGTGAGATATGCACTCTTAGCCTCTCCCCCTCCTCATCTCCCAATTGACCACCCTGCACACTCTTCCTTTGCTGGCGGGGTGAATCCTCCGCAGGCAGTAGCGGTACCCACTGTACTTCAGTTGTGGGTACATGGGGACAGAGGTGTACCACCTCTTATCAGTTCACTGATCTGAGCCAGGCACCAAGATGTACGCCGGTAGGGAGGTGAGTATCCCAGTCCCGCAGTCAGCCCCGCACTATCTCTCCGTGTGTTTCTTTTCTTTTCCTACCCCACGTGTACTAACTCTCTCGCCATTCCGGTTGTAGATCCACGGTCACCACTGGATGAAGCCTCAAGGTTCGCTTACTACTCACTCGATCCTATCAAGGATCGAGCGAACCGTCAATCTCCGGTTGCGCCCTGCTCACTAGCTGCAATCTTCACACCACGCAACCCATGCGGACAGTACTGACTAGACCGCTTCACAGATCAAGAATCTGGCACGGCCAATCACTTTAGATCGGTCCGAAACCCCTGTCTAAGTTTTTATCTTTGCCCGATTCCGTTATGAATCGAGCGAGAGACGTGCATTTCACTCCCGCTCTCCCTTCGTTTTCCACTTCAGCTCCGTCTTACATGCACCTGGCACAGCCCTCCGTCCAGGTTCACTCAACCTCTTTATCTCTACTAACTCCAATTCCACAAATCCTCGGTTGACCACAGATCTGAGGTCGCCCTGCCTATAAAACCCCCACCTTCGAATCTTTGCTCATCTGACTTGGCTCGGAAATGGGCAAATTGCATTGGTTCTCTCTTCCTCCTTCGACACTCCACCACAGCCACTACGCAACTCATTTTCCCTCTATCTCCCCGCACACCCCTTCATTGACAAAACCGGCTACCCTATCTGACTCGCCCGACCCAAAAACGTTACGCTACCATCTTCTTCCAGTCGATTCTATCCAGAATCGATTCGAATCTCAATCTTTCACTCCTTTCTTTTTCTTCTCCGCCATATCTCCACGCACTGACTTTTCTACTAACCCGCCTTTCTACTAACGCACCGCTAAATCTAACTCTACCATCGCGGTCGCCTGGGTCTAAAACCCCCGCCTAGCATGTCACCTTGCCGAAATCGACTAAGGGATGCCCGCGCTAGCTAACTCTTCACTCCCTCTCTTACTACTCCCGCCATAGCCCCGACGCAGTCCTTTCTCTTCGTCTCTTCTATCTTACTAATTATCATCTAAAACTAACCTCATAGCCGCGGCCGCAGCCCTCCAAAACCCCGACTTCGACTCTCCTCCAGCTCGATTCCGTTAGGAATCGAGCTCGCTACCCCTTCTCCGCAGCGCCTGACTCACCTTTCTGCCATCTCCACGTGAATGCACCCGGCCCCAATACCTGTCCCGGTTCATCCTCCCTCCACGACACTTCGCCCCGTCCGCCCGCGCTGTCCTCCTTCTCGTTGCCTGCTCCCCTGCGCAGCCCCGTTCTCCTTCCACCCCCTGACTGCGCCAGTATGCATCTCACGCTGACTCGCTCACACTGGCCCACGGTATCTCCGCCCTCGTCGCGCATGCACCCGACCCCAATACCTGTCCCGGTTCATTCTCTCTCCCTAACTGCCCTTCCTCCCTATAGTGCTCCGCTGTGCGGTCCCCTCCCTGCTGTTGCCCGGCGCCGCCCGGCTTTGCCCGTCACCCTTGCTGCCTACCTCTCCTGCCACCCCCGACTTGGTTCATCTCGCCCTCGTCACCTTTGCCAAGCCGCCCCCGCTCCTCCGCCGATAGCCCTTGCGGCCTCCCTTCCACGGTGCTTAGTAGCGACGGATCCCACTGCTCCGCTCGGCAGCTTTGGCCGCCCTGAGGGAGACTCCGGAGGAGGCTGCTATTGTCAGGTCCGAGTAGTCTTCCGCCCCTATACCTAAGTCAGACGAAACGTACACGTCCGTACCGCTGCGGCCTCCACCACAGCCTCTCAAGCCCGCTTCGCTAATGCGGAGCTCACTACCTCTCGGGTCTTCGGCGGGTAGTTCACACGCAGGCAGCGTTCACAATGCCGGGGCGCGGCCCTGTTGTAGGCTCCTAGCACGGTCCCAGGTGCCGCCACCCCCGACGCAGATCTTGGTGGCAGTCGCAGATACTCAGACAAGGACTCGGAAGGCCAAGGTGGACAAAGGTCCCCGGCGACCGGCCTACCGTCCTTGCCCCCGTGCAGTCCCGCACCTCACCGGTCCTATTGGCATGCTCACACTCGAACCTCTCACAGCAGCTCATGTTTCACGGTCGGCGCCCCTGCGGAAGGACCATGCCACCCGGTTTTCTTCCGGCTTGTGGGCTAATCACCCACCTGCTTATATGCACATTGGACCCCTTGGCCCGTATTCCAAGATGGGTGGGATAGAGGAATTTTGCCAGCATCCCAAAACATGCCGAAACCGATCGGACCGTCAAAAGAGGCGCGAGCCCAAGTCCTTGACTGGTGCTCCCGCCGACGGCCCTTAAAGTCGGTGTCGTGCCCGGGTCAATCAGCACGTCGGAGCATAGAAGAAATTAATTAAATAATACGACGCTAAAATGAATTTTCCTAGAAAATGCCATCGCCGACCGGATGCCGCTGACGGCAAACCCAAGGGGGATAGCCCCGCCAGACCCTCAACCCCCTGGTCCATTCGTGCCACTCTGATCCCCGCGTCGTCGCTCGCTCGACCTCGATCCCTGCATCTCCGTAACGTCATCCCAATGTCGTAACCTATAGGGCTAAGCCCAAGCCTGAGACCGAACACACGCGGAGTGCCATATAAGGCAGTGCGGCGCGGCGCTTTGGGCCAACACATCGGCTGCGCGACTCCCAGTACCCGCGCCGGCTTGCTTATACCGTGCCATAATTGCCCCGCGCGCCATCCTACGACACCCTGCTCACCGCACGAAGTCGCGCCGTCGTTGTCGATGCCGTCGTCGGGGTCGTTCTCCGCACGCGCGCTCGACTGGGTCAAACATAACCATCGAAAGAAAATATCCCCTAGATTTTAATTTAATCAATAGTAACCAAAAATAAAAACTTAAAGATAAAAATAAAAATAAACAGACCGGCGCCCACGCCGGTTTCGTAATCAACATCAAGGGATGAATCACGCGCGCCTTAAGCCTGCGCGCCCATGCACTCTTTACTCTAGTCGGTCGTCCAGTCACCGTAATCACAAACACAGCCGCGCCTAGCGCGGTATACTTAATCTTTAAAGCAAGACCATTTTCTGCCACTTGCATAAAACAGGGCGGATACCCTTGTAAGGGTATTCGTGCCGACTCCATGTAAAGAAGGGAAAAGAGACTCCTGAGCATTTTGACTCGTTCTGGGTTACAACAACACGGTATATCGAGGAGAGAGCACCGGTGCTTCATAAGGATGCAAAGTTCATTCATAACTTTGGTCCTAAGCTATACTCTGACTACCCTAGACCTCCGATTCCTTTCTATCTCATCGATGGTTCTTACTAGGGTGATTTGATTGACCTGACTAAATTATCTCTCTCACCGACAAAGATTGATTATGAGGCAGTGGTTGAACCATCAGAGTTCCGACATCCTAGAGAATGAATCTTTTCCAAGCCATATCTTCCTACTCTATGCAAGGAGTTATGTGCTATGCTCGACTTTCAAATCTTTAGCCTTTGATGGACGTATTTGGAGCTCATGAGCTTTAGGTGATTCTATATTACTAGACCACAATCTCAGGAGGTACATAGACGTTGCTCAAGGCACAAGAGACATATGGTCGAATGAGAGATTGAGGATGAAACATGAGAGAGAGAGTGAGCACTCATGAGGAGTGTTGACCGTGTTTTTTTATCTGTAGTCCCTAAGATTATTATGAGTTTTCACCATCCCTCATTCATTTTGTTTTTGCCTTGAGTTGGTTAGTCTTGATTCGTCTTCATTGACATTGCTTAATGTTATGTTATTGTCGATCTTGTCACAGTTCTCAAATTCTTAAATTTGTAGATCTGATATATGCAAGGTATATTTAATTCTAATTTTATTATTTGTACAATCATTGCAGTTCTGAATCATAATAAAAGATTCATAAGACCGGTGTTGATATGAATTCCCTTACAAAGGTATTTGTGCACATTTTTGCATCTCCTACGAGATACATATTCAATAATACTTGAGAGAGTAACATATTTTTGCACGGTCTGCAACTGACCATCAAAAATCAAAATGACGGATGCACGTATGGTCAATATCAGAGACTATGTGAGCGTGCACTTAGAGGGCATGCGAGGTATCAAACCTCGTGCGAAAGAGTAAGTTAGAGGAGGATAAATATTTTTTATTAGTAGCGTACGCACACGGAGTGCGCTCATGCAGAAACCGACATTTTGATCGTCGACGTCAGAGTTAGTTATCGGAACCGTGGTCTTAGGTGAATTTTGTTGACTACCAAAGGCAGTGTATGAGTCCGCATAGTGTGAGGTGCGTTGAGTACTTGTCCGCATAGTGTGAGGTGCGTTGAGTACTTAGGTTGACCATGTTCTGGTAATAAGAAGTTGCTCACAACCTTGGGAACATTGGCACGAGCGGGGTATACATTAAACAAAGGTCGGGGGTTTTCCCGACGCTGGGGTAGTAAAATACTTTTTTTTTTTTTTTTTTGGAAGTGGCGGATTGAGGTAGTTAAGTCCCTAGGCGGCAATACAACCTGGTCTGTTGCGCGACAACTGTATCCCCCTCAACTTTTGTAGACGAGCCCGATCGCAGGCCCGACTGGTAGAACCAAAGGGGAACCGACGAGTCGCTCCTCGTTTAGTTTTCTTTCTTTCTTTATCTAAATTTTATTAATTTTTATTTTGGTTATTTTTGTTTTATTATTGTGGTTTTGTTTCAGTTTTAGGACTAGGAATGAAACCGACTGGTTTAGCTCAATTGGTATAAAGATGAACTGTTGAAATACTGACCTAAGTTCGAATCTAAATACGATGAGATGATCATATTATAGTAATTCTAATTTACCTGGGTCTGGTCAACTAAATGATGATATCTCAATGTCACTGCCTTATTTTGTGCTTCGGGACATCCGTTAAAATTAAAACGATATAGAGAAGATTAACATAGCGCTCGTTGTTCCACACTGCCACATATATACCTGAATGGACCTTTGTACGACAAAGGGCTAGGTGCATTCGTTGGAAGCAGTGGGTAGCCTCCTTAAGGCAGAAGGTGCACACTTTTACGTGCACTGTTCGCTGTAGGGTTTTCGAGACACGTAGCGCTGATTAAAGTGAACTGTGCTAACCTCGGAAGGAAGACGAAGGAGTCGAGGAGAAAAAAGAAAAAAACGCAGGGACTGGCGACAAGAAGAAGATGTAGACCGGGACGGAAAGGAAGGAGGCAAGCAAGGAGGCGGTAAGAAGTAGAGGAAGAAAGGCAAACTGTGACAACCTACTTGCTTTCATGGTCGCTTACATTGAGTCACCATGATCATCTTCTTGGTTTACAGTCGTGCGCCCGCTCATCAGGGTCTTCTTTTTCGCCATCCTTGTGGTCGCCATAGTATGCCTTTCGAGTTTGAAAGGCCGCTCATCTCGGTGGTTGAAGGTTGGTTGATCCCTGTGTCCTCCACCACCACTGCTTGTCCTCCCACTTATGAGCGTTGACTCCATCATCACGGTAGTAACTGTGCGCGCTATGCCTAACCTCGTTGCGTCTGATCCTTGTCATTGGTAATCACTCCTCTTATCCGTAGTTAACCACGATCCCAACGGACGACCAGTAGGATTCACCTCTCAGCCCGTGAATGGATCTGGCCGCACTAATGACCGGATACCTTTATATGTTGGGAACTACCATAGAGCCACTATGTGCATGCGCGAGCGTGCAATCGAGAGAGAGAGAGAGAGAGAGAGAGAGAGAGAGAGAGAGAGAGAGAGAGAGAGAGAGAGAGAGAGAGAGAGAGAGAGAGAGAGAAGAACAGGACTTGAAAAAGGCAAGGGTGTTGTTACATAGACAAGAGGAGGCAAGGACAAGTGGCAATGCGTTTTTGCGTATTTTAGCAAAATATTTTTTCTCATTTTACACAGTTGGTTTGTGGGGGAGAACTCGACGATCTGCCTATAAATAACCGCGCAGATGCCCTTGTCACTATTGCGTTCCGACATTGACCTTCGTGATGACTGGAGTTGCCATGTTCGCTTTGGCCACCGTGCTCTTATTTAGGGTCAAGGGTTGCCGTTTGTGATACGGTTCGTTGTTGTTATCCCGATCTCGATTTGCGCTATCGTGATGGTTGCCCGAATCTTAATTATATTGCAACTTCGAATTTCAAATGCACAAGTAGCGAGCACTGTGATGCTGATGCCTACACGTGATATGACACTCTAATTATGAAAGGTTTTAAATGCACATAACCAAGTTCTAGCGGTAGATTCATTTTGCGCATCCGATCAGATTGGGCAAGTAGTGAAGCTAGACTTACGGGTGTTCATCGTGACTTGCCTATGTCAAAGCCACAATCCTCCATTATCAGGGTCAAACTCTCTCTCCCACAATCGATGGCACATGTGAGATGGGATCGAATGTGGTAGGGCTTGTTTGGTTCTTTTGTGATATAAATTCGGTGTTATTTCAGGATTATGTGCATTATTAGGAGAAAGAATCTGGTTACGTGCATATTGAAGGAAGTAGAGGAATGAAAGTGGAGTTATCAGGAAATAAGAAAAACCATGACTAGGTAAAAAAAAACGATTGAGAGAACAAGTTTGAGACAAACTTAATAAGGAGACAAAACGCTTGCTTGATGCGACATTCTATGGAAGGAGTTTCTTTCATAGCATGTTATAAAAGGAATGTGGGGTTTAATATGAGACAAGGCACTAAGTTGGATTTAGTTATGGTTAGCACAACTTACTTACTTCATCTAACCAACCTTTTCGTTATTCCTCATTCTGGCCCATGATTGTCATTCGATGGCCATTCCGTCTTTATGAGTTGGCAACCATGATTGTTTTATTCTATAACCGAGCTTGTCCTTATAGACGCGTAGTAGACGAGTCCCCGTTACCCTGATAATAAAGCAGACTCATTAGCATCCAAAATTTGTTTTATCTCTCCGAACCATTTGTCGCCAGCCCGTGTATCTGATTGCCCACTTGGCTCCATTTCAGCAGTATCGAACTAGTTACTAGAGTAAAATGAGAGACCAAATTAAAGAATCAATGAGGAAGAGAGCGAAGAAGGGGTGAGAGACGACTTACCTTTTGTTGGCGGTAAGCCGCTCTCTATGGTTCGCTGCGGCTCACATGATACTTATACAATGGTTTCTAAATCACATATTTCGGCGTGATGAGGATTGGCAGATCGAGAACTCTCTGATGATTCTTTCATTAATGGTGAATGACCGTTCTTCGTTGGTGGAGCAAGTGAAGTGAGTAAGGGCAGACAAACTGAGAATGTTGTTGTCGTTGAGAAGTAGGTGCTACCAAGTTGCCACAACTGAGCGTTTGTTTTAAGTTTTGTTGTCGAGTTCAAGAATGTTGTTGATTGATTCAACAACTTTGCCACTAATGTTAAGATTGATGCTATTACAAGAACGTTTTTATCCTTGCTTCTGCAGCGGTTGTCAATTTTGTAACAGGTGAATACTGTTGCAGACTTTTATTTTGCAAAATGGTTGTTGTGCTCTCCATATCTACACGATTTTTTTTAACAGCAGTGCGGATACGTATTTCACCTTGAGACCAATGTGATCCTCATTTAACCACTGTTATTTTTTGGAGAGCCTGCATTGTTACCTGCTGCTACGACTGTTATTTGCTCAGTCTCAGGTTACTGTCGGACTTCAGTTTATTGACCCTGCTATTAAGGCCGCTCACACTGTTGGAAGGCTGGGCGTTGCTGCTGAGTATTTGGTTGCTATCACAATTGGATCCTAATGTGTTTCACACTACTAGTGTGCGTTGTTGTTGTGCATTGCCACTGTGCCGGACTGTTATAGCCCGTATCAGAATAGAGCACGGGGGTGCACTCTATTTGAACACAACCCTTTCTAAGCTGCATAGTTGTGGTTAGTCAGGATTTACTACTGCGACTTTGGAGATCTGTCATGAGATTGGTACTCTGCAATCTGGCCATGGTTTAGCCGCTTCTGCTGCGTTTTGGCCACCATTCTAGAGCTCTCAGGCGATTGAAGATTGCAAGGCCTTCTCACGCGAGTCCGGGAGCACCCCTCTTGTATCTCGAAGACTTAATGATATCTACTTCTGGCTTTCTTATTCTAAGTCTAGTCTAATTGGTTCAGAGAGGAAGGCGGCAAGTGGGATTGCAACCCACAAGACCGAATCAAGATCTTGTGGGAGGTCAGCCCACCGATTGCGGGAGCTCTACCAAATCCCAGACGGGGTTTTGGAGGCAGGGAACAACCAAATAGAACTTCGTTTTACACGTGTGATTCCGTATTCACCTAAAATTTACTACCTTCTATTGTTTTAACTGAGAATACGATTGAAAGTACTTAATTTTAAATTTATTTTGTTTGGTATTTTATTTTAGGATTCATTATGAACTGAAGTAAAATGAGATACGTGTAAGAATCAAACCATTTATCTGTTTGAATTAGGAAAACGAAACGGAGGGTGGCGTGAGGAAGATGTTTTGCTTGCGTTTAACCGGGTCAACCAAAGGCTGAATCACTCCAAGTTGAGTAGTTCAATGCTATGTTTTATTTTGTTTGCTGGGCTGCATGCACGACCTTTAAAAGAATGGGCCTATTGTAAATTGGACGGTCCAGTCATTAGTTTCTTTTGAGGGTTTCTGAACAGGAAGATGGATACCCTAAAATGAGAAGCTCAAATTTTCGATGTTTCTTTTGCATTATTGAAGCAGAATTGGGGACATTCTAAGTTGCTTGGATCCAGTTCTGTGTGTTATTTTATGAGGGGGATAAAGGCATGAGACTAGGCCTAACCATTAAATATGAACTTAAATGGTGAACCTAAGTATATAAATTGATATATATATATACATATATATTATATGCATTTATACCATTTGGCAGACTGGACATCCTAAGTTAGGAGGTTCAGTTAATAAGTCGGGTAAAACAACAAGAGAAGGAAGACAAATAAAGAATATAATGTGAAGGTAACCCGGACAGACTAAATGTACCCCTAAGTTGAGGCAATTCAGTCATATGCCAAGTGATAATATAAAAAGGGAAAATTTTTTCTTATTTTAAACATAACTAAAGCAAGATTGAATGTCTCCCTAAGTTGGGTAGGTCTAATCATCTGTCTAAGAAGGAAAAAAATACCGTTTCTGCAGAGTATTTAAGGTTGTTTAAACTATTCTTACGGAGGGTAAGCGTAACCCTAAGTTGGGGCGGTTTAGTCATACGTCATCTGTAACTTTGTTTAGGTAGGTCGGACGTACCTCTAAGTTGGGGCAGTCTGATCACATTGCCTTATGTATCCTAAACCGCTTAGGCTAACTAGGAGTACCCCTAAGTTGGGGATGCCTAGCGATATGCCCTTTGTCATTGATGTTATGTAGGTTGTACGTACCCTTAAGTTAGGGCGGTCTGACCATTCGTTGTTTGTATTTGTCGAGGCATGTTAGACATAACCTTAATTTGGGAAAAACATAACCTTAATTTGGGGAAATCTAATCCTATGCCATGCGTAATCTTCGTTCAAACTGACTAGGCATACGCCTACGCTTGGGCAGTCTAGTCTTATGCTTCATGTTGTCAGTTAGGTAGAAGTTAAGCGTACCCCTAAGTTGTGATAGTCTAGTCATATGCTTTATGTCCATGTTAGACATAACTCTAATTTGGGGCAATCTAATCCTATGCCACACGTAATCTTCGTTCAAAAGGTGACTAGGCATACACCTATGTTGAGGCAGTCTAGTCTTATGCTTCATGTTGTCAGTTAGGCAGAAGCCAAGCGTATCCCTAAGTTGTGACAGTCTGGTCATATGTTTTATATCCATTGTTTATGTTGAGTCAGGCGTACCCCTAAGTTGGGGTGGTCTTGACATACGTTTTCAATCATGTAAGTTGGGCATACCCCTAAGTTGGGGCAGTCTAGTTGTGCGTGTCCTATTCACTTGCTTCGGTAGTTCAGGCATACCCTTAAGTTGGGGCGGTCTGATCTTATGTCATAGGAAAGGGGAAAGTTTCACAGAGGGTTAAAAAGAATTGAGAGATTAACGAACTATTTGGCTAAAGCAAATGTGGGATTGAGAGTAATTTTGACTATGCATGGTTGGGGCACTCGTCTGGGCGTCTTTGATAGCTTTAGTTGCTTAGATGCTCGCCGGGTGCAGGAACTATAGGTTAGCGTGGATGGTGGGAAAGGAAGTTTGGGATAAGATAGGTTTGACCTTCCTAGGAATTAGGATCAGTGTTAGCTTACGATGCCACATCTTCAAAGAAGGATCATGTAGACTATCGTTAGTTCTAACTGTCAAGTAAGTGTTAAGATGTTAGTCCCAAGTGTAAGTTGTACTTTGTTTTTCATATTTTTAGCTTTGTATAAATCTTGACAGACATTTTTTCCTACGAAAAGTGCTGCCAGAATTTTTACAAATCTAAAAAGAGTTAGTTATTTTTTAGTTCATAAAAAATTATGGAAAGACACTTTTCCTACAGGAAGTGCTGCCGGAATTTTTTGAAATTTGTAGAGTTAGGTTATTTTTCCTTTAGAAGAATATTTGACAATCCACCTTGTTTAGCGAAGATGCTGCCACAAATCTCAATAACTATTTGTACAGATTAGAGGAAGGTAAGGAAAAAGTTAGTAGAGGAGTTAGGCTACTCGATGAAGCAAGTCCTCCATTTGTTTTAAACGTAGTATTCGTCATTTCTTACCTATACTGTGATGCAGGTCTACGTACTCGATTGAAGACTTGACTCATTCGGCCTGATCCTACAAAGGATCACTCTTCTCTTATCCTTAGATAACAGGTCGGTTTACAACGCAACTTACCCACTTCTGTATCTCAACGTAAGACCTTAGCCTTTGTGGGTTTTAATATTTTTTTGGATTTTCACTCAAACTTCTTTCTAAATAGTCATTTTTAAAGACTGAGTACCTTTGTTGAGGGATGATGGAAAATGGTTGGGGCTTGCGTGCATAAGGCATGGTTTGAGTCGCAGAAGACGGTAAAATTGACTCCCTTAATTAAACAATGTTGTTGTTTAAACTATGTGTGATCAGAGGTATGCTTGGAAGATTCTGGAATGAGCCTTGGTAATTGTTTGTGTATTGTGTGAATGTAGATGAACAAACCACATTATTGTTATTAGAGTGATCGTCTGATACCTCACAACCTCTTTGTTTGACTGATTGAACCACTTTTGTTTTCAGTCAGAATGGTTTAACGAGAGTGCGTGCGCGTAAACTTCGCAACAACCACGATAATGCGCACGATCATCCTTGTTATTTGAATTAGTTGGTCGGACGTTAAACTTTGCCCTGTACCTGAAATAATTTGAGGTCATTTGCTTGTCACCCATCGTGATGTCCTGCCCAGAGGTCAGAAGCGCCGTGAGGGTCGTACGACTCATCCTTCAACCGTTCAATATCGTGAAGGAAATTCCCTTCATGATACCTCATCTCTGACACTTGTGTCATACACAACGTTGAAGCCCGCAGAGGGTCGAGCGATTGTAGGTAACACGTGAAGCGTCGCCATGACAGTTAGTCACGAGAGTTCACATGACTGACTCAGAGTATTATGCTTTCTCTCGTGCGAGCGTCCCTCTTAAGCATTCTCGTGTGCAGACTATACTTGAAGTTCCACGTACAATAAGTTATGGGTCAGACGCTTGAGGCTTGATTTTTTCTTGCATGCGGTTGTCATGGTCAACGCATGCACGCGTTTTACATGCCCAGACCTATGAACATATTAACGATTGCTCGCGTATGAATTTTCCTTGTTTACAATGTCATTTATTTTTTGTGGAATAATAAGGTTTTGGGTAGAAGGGTTAGTGTGCTGCTGGTGGTGCGCCAAACAACTCACCACCATTCCAAATTCTTTTTTACCCTCGACGCTATCTTACCCTACCCCCTTCAGGGCACCGCAGGGTGCAGAAAATGGCATGATGTTCAGTCTGCTTCTGTGCTCGGTAAATTATTGATCCGTTAGATCCAGCATCAACCGACGTCTGAAGGCCAAATAGGATCCCATGACTCAGATGAGGCTGCACCTTTCTGGGCACCACATAGTACTCCATCATTTGCAACTACTCATGTATTCGCTCATGATTAGTTAATATGATTGAGCTCTGCGAACTGACTTTTTATTTATGCGAAGTCTTGCTTGTGATGCCCGTGCGTTATGATCCAATGACAATTATGAGTCGAGTGGATAAATGGGTTAGGCGTGATGTTGCAAGTAGGATCGAGCTTCCTGTTGGAAAGTATATCGTGTGGTTATAATAGATGTCTTATTCGACCAGCGTAGGATTACGTTCAAGAGATCGACACCTCGAGCAACGATTCGTGCGCGAGTCCAATTCGGGTGTTAACAGGGCATAAACCCTATGCTACTGCGAACGAGAAACACCCTCGGTTGAGCCACCTCTGCGATTGCACACGGAAAACCTTCGCATGCGGTCCGGTAGCTCGACAAGGATACGCCCACCCAAGGGATGGTGACAACTTCCCCCTCGAGTGGAGGTAAGTTGTACCTCGTGTGACCCTATCCTGCTATAGGGGTTCGTGAGAGGTACGACCGACGCACTCGGTCGGAGCGGTAAAAACACTCTACGCGACAAGTCCTGCTAAATCCTGTGTGATGCGGCCAGGAGGGTCCCCCTGCGGGACTGATGCGCTCGATACCGGGGACCGAAGTAAACCGTAACTAAAGGGTCTCGCTCGAAGACGGACGCATGCAACAGAAAGGGATTTGCATTAATTATTTATTATTGCAAAAATACAGCAAAATCCGGTGTGGCAGCCTGTTATCTTTCTGGTGACCAGAAGTGGCTTAATTGGAAAAAGTGCGACAAAAATGACACCGTTGCAGGGGAAATGAAAATCTTCAGTGTCCGGAACAAACCTAGGTTGAAGTTTTATTTTGCTTAATTATGATTTACCCCTAATCAGAATTGAGATTTGATTACGAGGAGAAAGCTACTAATTTTTATCATTATATATTGATACTTTATCTTCAACAGGTCTAAGTCGATGACGTTTTGCTATTGACTTAGGAGAAAATTTGCTAACTCTTACTTTTCTCATTGGATTGTGAGGTACAATCTCAAACAGAAAGAAAAATGATACATAGATCAAGTTGATCCAAAGGTATGTACCTAAAATTCGGTTTGCATGAAAACGGGCATGAAAGCAAAAAATGAAGTTTGTAAGAAACCATCTTGAGTAGGAATGTCTTTAGTGAGGTACGACTAAAAATGAGAGTTAACTCATCTGCCTTCAACGAGTAAAGGGACCTCGTTGAGATTTCAGTGCTTATATATTTGTTAATATATTTATCTGTCTGAGGAACTATGGGGGAGTCTTCAGAAGAACCAACTAAGAGACTATCAATTTTATTTTTATACATCACTCAATTTTTTCACTTTTGTAAGGACAAATTTGATAAGAATTGGAGCTTCATCAAGGAGAGTCACTGCAAGTTTATAAGTACTAGCTCGTGAGGTGAGTTAATAGTTGTAAGATGCAACTACATGAAGGAGTGATGAGATGTCACCCGCCTAAGTACTTTAACATGCCATCAAATAATAAGAAATCCAGACAGTGACATTATGAGATTTGATTCGGATTTAATCGAAACAATGAGAAGATCAGAAGCATCTCTATGAGTACGACTTAAGGCGGAGACATGAGATTCTCAAAGGGATGGACATAAAGAAGTTAAACTTTACTTGACAAAGAGTTGTCAATAGACGAACTTCATGTCTTTTGACTAAGTTTCATATCCAAGAACTTCTTATGAGGATTGACATAAAGAAGTTCAACTTTACTTGACAAAGAGTTGTCAGTGGAGGGACATCGTGTCTTTTGACTAAGCTGCCTATCTTTTGTCTAGGACTAGTATCTCGATATTTCCTCGAGGCTGACGGAAAGTCGCTTGAAAAATTCTCAAATGAGGGAAATCTCAATATAATAGCCCAACTAGTAAAAATCAACTCGGATAAAAGGAAGCTATACCAGACAATTCATAGGGTGTTCCATGGTCCTTGTTCTAGCGGACAATTCATCGGGTGTTCCGTGGTCCCCGCGACCTTCTAAAAAACATAAAAAAGAAAAAAAGAAAAAACAAAGCTACCCAAGGCAAATCATGGGTGTTCACTGTACCTCACATACACTTCCCGTTCTCCCTTTCAAACCCCAAAATGTTTCCCCTTCAACGGATCACGCGATTGTCAGTCAACAAGACTGCAAAAAACTTCCAAATAGGGTTTTTGTCCCTAGAGAAGCTCCTCAGACCGTGTCCGAACCAGTCTTCCGGGTAGTTCAACTTCCCTAACTCAGTCGTCATCTGAGTCAGGGTCTTCGCAATCTCCATATCCATCGTCGAGTTTTGAGGAATCCGATGCAACGCACTAACAATGACTGCGATTTTCGTGCGTTTGCAAGTCCATGAGTTAAAGTCCTGAAAAATTATAAAAGGAAGCTCAACGCTCTTCTTTAGCTCTTCCTCATTCTTCATAACCTGAATTGCCCCTAGAAGAGGAAAATTACGTCGGACGCTTAATCTACATCCCAAAAAATTTCACTCATCCTCACCTTCATCCGTCCTTTTCAAAGTCAGATTCTCATCGTAGCAAATTGAAAACTTCCTAATGATTTTCACAACCTTCCTCCTAGAATCCTCCCTCCTAGGATCACATGCTGCAAAAAATGTATCACCCACGAATCGGAGTCCACCAACCAACCTCTTCTGCCTTCCTAGCGAAATAAAAAAATCCCATTCTTTTTTTGCGCACATCAAGCAGACCAATGGGGGGCTCGAGCTCTTCCCTATGGGTATCCCGATAACCTGCTTCATCAGGATGCCAGAAACGGTCGGAAAATAAAAATCCAATTCAAAAGCCACGAAGTCAAAGATATACAAGAAGCTCATCAAAATGAATCCCTCGTTGTCTTTTCCCTTGCTCAACTTTGCCCCTCTTCCTCGCTTCTTAACAAACGAGGTTCCCATCACCCTCACCTTCCTACCGCTTCTCTCCAATTTCTGGTTGATCTTAGTCAGCCTCGATTTCATCTGCGAGACAGACTTGAGATTGAAATTACTTGATTCCGGCAATGAAAACAACAGACAATTAATCGCCTGTGTCACCCGCTTACACACCTTTATCGATGATTCATCAAATGTTGGACAAATGGGTCGAAACTTGCTGGTGTCCTTATGCTTGGGTAGTGCATAAGCACAACCCGACCCGTCCTCGCACGTTCCACTTGGCGTGGTAATCCAGATTCCTCCTCTCGTATTCCACTTGTGCGATCCACAACTCTTCTTTCTCTTCCCTCTCACAAAGTATGTACCGGTCATTTTGGAAGAAAATTTCCTTTATTCCTTTCGCATACAACTCTAGACACATCACCAGGGTGTTCCCCGGATTGCTATCCAATGGGGCTAGTATAAGACATTGCAATCGCATCTTCACCTGTTGCACCTCGCTCAAATTTCCGCTCTGTCTCAAGCAACTACCCACGGCAAAGCAACCTTCAATCTCCTCCGGATTGAAACTAACCTCTCCACATTGACTACCCAACCCACTCATCGAAATCCGAAATTTAAAAGCTTCTTCAAGTTCTTTCCTCAAATTCTCCCCTCGTCTTCCTTCATCCTGTCTTGGCACATTTTTTGCATCCCTCACGATCGTCGGAACCCAGTCCAGTTCACCAATCTGGAAATGTATGTGTCCATCCTTCCGAGGATTGGGCATTCCAACACACACACAGCTGGAAGCACGACGCAACACGAAGCGCCGGTGGTTGTGGATAAGATCGCCAACATTCGGGCACCTAGTAGTCCACACAATCTGTGCTCTACGTTTCACCATTTCCCTCATTGGTTTGAACAACTGCAGTTCACCACACTTCTTCTTGACAATCCTTGTAATCTCGCTCTTCTTAATCCTATCGTCAAACTGCACTTTTGCGATTACCCTCTTCCTTACACTTATCCTACTCATGTCTTTGATTGCCCGCGATATTATCGACCTAGCCTTCGACGTGCTCCTCTTTGTCGTAAAGGACTTGATGGCACTGTAATACTTCATCAACTCCACCAAGTCCAATTTCAGCAAATCCGCCTTCCTACGTCGGTTCTTGAACATGTCCCAAATGATCCCTTAACCTTAAGATGGCCTGTGAGGCTTCCGTAATTTTCCGCAGGGTGATCGTCCCTTCGCACTCAAACACATTCTTGCATTTCCTTAGCAGTTTTATCCCACCTTCAACTTTAACTCCCGTCTCCCCAAACAACCTCCTCACAACCCTCCAACCATTCACCCAAATAACTCCGCCTTTGCACTTGATAACGTCGTCACCCTTCACTAGCATCCTAAAAAATTCATGATTGTTTCCAACTCCATTTTTCTGTCCCTTTTCGTCATTATCTTGCCTACGGATTTACCGTTTTTGTCAGTCGAAGCCACTCCTAGACTACCACGCCTCCTCCTCTCTTTCTTTCTCTGTCTTCTCCTTTTCTTCTTGGCTCCTTTTTCTTCTTACCTGGCTTCGAGTTTAATGATGGGGACCACAACTTGATCAATGTTTGCTCCACTGCCTCGAGTTCTGATTTGGAATCGCTTGTAAACACCGGAATTGCTACATATTTGTGAGCTTCGACCTTACTGAACCAATTGTACAATCGTCTCTTCCTTTTCCCTTCGCCCTTCCTGCCTTGGCAGAAGTGCTCTCACCATCTGGCCCACAAATCCCTCTCCGTCATCCCCCCGCATACTTGCTTACACCATGGTGATATCAGAATATATACACAGCTCCCAGGTTTATCCAAATCAAATGTCCCCCTTTCTATCTCCTCATACCAGTAGTTAACAAACTTCTCTCCCCACTTCACACCACCACCTAACACTAGGCCAATAACGCTCGCTCTCATAATACATTCTTCATTTCTTGTCCTGCCCCTCTTTTTCAATCTTCTCTCACTTATCTCTTGTGCCAATACCTTGTATTCGTGCGTTCCTCATCCCGATTCCTCGTTTGACTTCGAGCAACTTCCTTCCAGAGGTGTTCCTTTCTCTTTCTCCTTAATCGTTATGGTTCCCCTCGATCTACGTGTTAATAATTTGGCGACGACAGTAAAGGCAGTATCATAGGGTCATATGCCACGACTGATCTCCGAATCACCAACCTTTTAATGGCCAAATCCCTATTACCATACGTTACCTTCTCACGCCTGCAAGTTTCTTTCAGTTCGTCGATGATGAGGGCATCATAGAATTCTGACACTCTTCTTCAAATTTTTCCTTTCCTCCCACGCCGCAGGAGGCCGAAATATGATTCATGGATAGATTGATCTTAAGTTGCGTGTGCGAGCATCCTGCTTCCGGTTTTTACGGATTCTTTAAGTCCTCGATTCTTCTTACAGTCTCGTGCTCACTCTCTTCTCATGAGTGACCATAGGAGCGTTGTCGGGGCAAATACCCCGACAAGGGTATTTGCCGGGGGTTTTCAACGTCGGACGCTGTCCGACTTTTTCGTTGAATTGAAAGACCTGATGAGACTTACGTTTGCCAAAAGTTTATTCACACTTGACCTATGACCGAGAGACTAAAAGTTTTTCGAGCTTAGTCCGGACGCTGTGACGTCCAAATGTAACGATAGTAGTTGGCAGTGCTCCGCTCTTGTCGAGACCACAGAGGCACGCGAACGTGGGAACGCTAGGGCTAGACCTATTCTACCGCAGCCTCGCGATTCAGGGCCTAAGTAGGCTAAAAAGAGGGATGCGCCGGGTATAGGGTCACGACGCAAGGGGAATAGGAAGAAAGGGTTTTTGTTTGGCCGCGGAGGTTGACATCGGGCCAGGGAGATGATAGGCCGATGCCGGGGTCACACGGCCGACCAACGGGGTAAGGCCTGCCGGCAGGGCCTGCAGGGACACTGGCAGGCAGGTGGGGCTGCAGGGCCGTAGGCAGGCAGGGCCTGCGAGGCCATAGGCCGGTGAAACCTGCAAAGCCCCGACATGGGGGATAGTGATAGGGCCAGCTCTTCTTATAGAAGAGTTGTTCGTATCACTGTCGTGATAGGAGCTAGCCTAGTAGGTTACAACAGATGACTCATACCCAGCAGGTACCGGGATCGAATCCTACATACTGCGCCCCTGGGCTAGCTCCTTTTGGAGCTGGCCACCTTGCTGTCGGCGCGATGGATGTCGATCGTCGATCGCGAAGATCGCACGGCCGAGATCGGCCGCGCGAAGATCAACATGGCCCCTTCGTAAGGATGACACACATAAATCGAGAAAAAAAAAATCAAAAAGAAAAAAAAAAAATTACAAAGTCCATTGGGACGAACCCAGGTCTGCATTTCAACAGTTCGTGGGATGTCCCACGAAGTGGCCGTTGGCTAAGGCCAACGGGGCAAAAAAAAATAAAAATAATAATAAGCATAATAATAATAAAACTGATGTGAAAGGAGAGCACCACCTGGCGCTCTTGAAAGTGCCTAGGGCACTTCAGCCCCAGTGTACGTGACAGCACCCGTTTTAAACAGGCGACCGTTTTTAGGTGAGTTCGCTTTTAAAATTTTCTTTCCTTTTTTTAGATTTTCTTTAAATTTTCTTCTTTTAGATTTTGCTTTAGATTTTTTTTAGTCGGATTTATGTTTTTTTGTTATTTGTTTTTTAGACTTTCGTTGTCTTTTGTTCGTACTTTTAGTAGGAGTGCCCGTTCGTCGAAACGAACGGGCTGACTTGCTGTGATGGGATGTGCAAAATTGGATGTATCTGCCGCGGTACGCGGCTACATCCGGGCATGGGGTTTGGGACCTTATACTTGAGTTACGAGCGACCCTGTGCACACGCTTTGGGTGGTTTCCGGTCGCGACGAACGGTCACGACTGTCGGGGTTTCAAAAAAAGAGAGAGAGAGAGAGAGAGAGAGAGAGAGAGAGAGAGAGAGAGAGAGAGAGAGAGAGAGAGAGAGAGAAGGGAACCCACCAGAGAGTGCCCGTTCATTTTGGAAACGGGCTGCTCTCTTGGGCCGTCGCGCCTGTATCAGGTGCTTATTTGCACCAGATACAGGCACAGCCCCGTGAAAAGACTGAGAAGGGGGAGGGTGCTTATTCGTTTTAAGCGACAAAGTGTCTCCAGCAGTAAAAAACGAGGAGTGAAAAAGGTAAGGAAAGGGGAGGAAGAAAAATGTAACATTCGTGAATGTGGTCGTGGCCGTGGAACAGGTGCAGCCGCCCCCAAAAGCTTCTAGGGGCTGATGGGACTACGCCTGTTCGTTTTGGGCAGGCAACTGAAAATGGCTTGATACAACCATTTTGTGGCTGCACCTGGCCGGGGGTGGTGGCCGGATGCATAGCCAAAGCCTGGGACTTTATATTCCTAGTGGAACATCAAGATTCCCAGCCCTCGATCAAAGTTCAGATCGAGGGTCAGGCTCAGGCCTGTTTTTTGATTGAGCCTCAAGTGGCTGACCACCACTCCAACCCAGCTATAAAAGCAGGGCTGACCAGCAGCATCCTCACTCAGTTGAGGTGTTGCCCACATTCTGACTGAATGTGGATTGGAGAGCAGCATTACGTTGCTGAAGTGCTGAGAGGCGGCGAGTGAGAGGTGGAGTGGAATAGTGGACTGCAGTGAGCGCGGGAGCGGAGGTTGCCATAGCCACTGCTTCATTTTGTGAAGTGCAGGGAAGGTGCTGCCTGCACAGCGCGGTGGCAGCAGCTATTTTTGGTGAAGTTCAGGGAAGGTGTTGCCTACACAGCGTGGTGGCGGCAACTATTTTTGGTGAAGTGCAGGGGAAACTCTGCCCGTTTTACACGGCGGCGGCAGGTCTTTGGCAAGCGTGCAGGGGAGACTCTGCCCGTTTTGCACGGCGGCGGCAGGCCTTCGGCAAGCGGTGCAGGGGAGACTCTGCCAGTTTTGCAAGGCGGCGCCAGGTCTTCGGCAAGCGGTGCAGGGGAGGCTCAACCCATTTTCACGGCGGCAGCAGTGTATTTTTGGCGGTGACGCAGGAGCGTTGCTGAGTTTTTCGGCGGCAGCTGTGATTTCTTTGGCAGTGGTTGCTGTCGGTTTTGCACGGCGGCAGTGACATTATCAGTAGGGAAGTGCTGCCATTTTTTTTGGCACGGTGGCAGCAACACTTTTCGGTGGGACGACGCTGCCGAGATTGGCGGTGGTATCGATGTTATTTTTTTTTTTGAGGTTATGCTGGCGGTACGTCGACAACACTATTGTGAGGGAAGATTGATGCGGGTTTTTGCGTCTCAGTGGAGGCAGTTTTGGTGTGTGATCTGGGGGCGGTATTGCGGGACAACCATGACACAAGTTTTGACGGACAGCAAGTAGTGGTCCGGCGTTATTTTTGTGGTGCACGACGGCTATGGTGGATCCCGATATGGCCTAGAGGTTGGGCTAGCGTTGATGCACGTTTGGGATTGTGCGATAGCGGTGAGTGGACTGACGACGAGAAGATGGCACAAAATGAGTGCTCGCGGCAGTGGCTATTGGAGTTGCGGCACTTGCGGTTTGCGCCGGAAGGACATCTTTATTTTTTTGGGGGGCTCGCAGCACATGCGGTTTAGACCAGGGCCACCTTTTTTCTTTTTTTTGCGGCGCGCAGTGCAAGTGGGATTTGAGTTTGGGACCATCCAGTGATGTGGCGATAGCATGAGAACCGCATATTTTTATTTTCTACGGCGATCGTTTTCCTTTGAGTGATATATTACTCGATTTTCTTAAGTGAGCCGGACCAAACTTCACTCAAGGTCAGTTGATTGAATGACTCAGGCTTTCCTTCACACCTGTGTGAACCCATACTTTGCTTGACCCTGTTGTTTTGAACGTTCAAAAGAAGAGGTAGAGGAAAGTTGTGCGAGTCATGCATGTGAATGGAAAGTCTGACTTGAGTTCGGGATGGTATTATCTTCTTTTGAACTTGTTTTCTTAGCTTGGTGTGCAGGTAGGTAGAAGGATGCTTGCAAAGGAGATTGATTATGCCTATTTGAGAGAAGGAAAAATGATCGTCTTCCCTTTACTTCTCACCTACCTGGATGTCAATAAGGACTTGTTGTTATGACAAAGGTTAATTGAATGCATTTCGTAAAATGATTTCGATTCAAATAAAACAGATAAGGTCAAATGGACTTAGTCTCCCCCTAAGGATTGAACCATTTCTATCCCGAAAGACCCTATCCACCCGTACCTATCCAAATGATTTTTATTCTTTGACTTTTTTCGTCCAAGCTACCCTGAACCAAGGAAAAATAAGAATAACTGAAAGTTACTTGTAGTGAACACATCTTCTACCTCTAAGAAGCATCTGGGACGAGAGTTCGTTGCTTTAGGAGTTGATCCTGTTATCGACCCAGAGTGGACCGTTTTGCAGGGGAATACTTTGCCGATTCGGTGGAGACGGCCTGACTTCTGAGATCCGAGTCTTGTGCTCGGGCGAGGAGGAGGAGTACCCCAGACCACTTCCTAGGGGGAGAGGCATGCAACACCTCAAGCAATGCCCCTGATCAAGAATCATTCGTAAAGCAGCTTGTCATCCAAAAGATTGGAAACAGACGAAGACAAATATGCGTGTCTAATCTTCAGTCGGAGGTAGGCGGAAATGAATGACTTTGGCAGCGCGTCTCAACGAGTCAAAACTAAGGCAGGCTGACTACCTTGTCGGCTGCATCTCTGTTATTCTCAGTAAGCCAACTCCTTGTTTGCGATTGTATGATTATTTTGTGGAGTTCGACCTCAGGCGGTCGGATTGTTTTTTTTTTTTAATTTTGTGTTATTGGATGTATCTAATGATGATTTTGATCATTTTAGTTGTCATTTCATATTGAATATTTATTTATATCGACTACGGTCGATCTTTTTGATATAATAATGCGTGGATATTATAACTTTCCTTTGATTGTGTGTTAGAGAAACTAGGACTAACGTTGGGTTTCACGCTTGGTTGAGACCGTCCTAGTCGACCGACGTCCGCTCCGCACTTAGGAGATCAGCGCCCTAGGAATGAACGACATTCGGGTTCGCTTGGCGTTAACTAAGTGTATCTATACTACAACGAATGAGCAAACGTCCTCAGCTGACCTACCTCTGCAATTGCATCTAAAAACTTTTGCACGTAGGTCAGTAACTCGGTAGGGATACGCCCCTAAGGGTGGTGACAACCCCTTAGGGAGGGAAAACTTATGCCCCGCGGGAACCTATCCTGTCGTAGGGAACTGCGGGATGTACAGCTGGCGCACCTGGCTAGAGCGGCGAAGGAGCGACGCGGCCGCAACCGTCTCGGTGACTCGCGGGATTAGTGTAGCGTCGTTCCCAAGTTGTCTCTCAATTTTGTTTTGTTTATCTCCTGCGTGACATGGCTGGGAGGGTTCCCACGCTTGCAAAAAGGTGGGAACCGATGCGCTCGACAGCGTTGTTACCGACGGGCTTTTCCACTGCTCTTTTCCTCTAATCGCTAATCTCCAACCTGAGCAGCTTCAGCTCTTCGTCGTCGGTATCCTCGTCCGTGTTACTCTTCATGGTTAGCAATTTTTGAAGCCGTTCCTTCTCTTCCTCGATCGACTCTCCTCTTTCGTTTACTTTGGGTTTTTCTTTCCCTTTCTTAAATCTCTCGCAATAATTGTTTTCATTTTTTTTTATCTCCACTCGGATAATCCTCAGCAATCTAGCATCACTCTTGCATCCGTAAACGTTTTTCCAACTTCAGTAGTTTCTTCCTCTCTTTCTCATTACGTGCTTCTTCCTCCTTCCTCTTTTTCTCCTCTTCTGCTTCTTTCTCTTGCCTCACATTCCTTTCTAACGCCTTTTGTACTAGGTACTCTCGCATCAGGACGTTAGTATCCTCAGTAGATGTTCTTGCCATCGCACTTTCGGCAGATCGACTTCTCTTTATGTTCTCGTCGGTCTTCACAGTCGATCGGCCCACCCGTCCAACCGGTGGAACGAAAATGCTTGCCTTCGCCACACTTAAAACACTTCCTCCCATCTCCACCTTTCGAACTTCCTTCCCCCACCCCTTGGTTTCCACTACTACCATCACTCATTGTACAACCGTAATTCTTCATAAAAAACCTCAGCGCCCAACTCTCCTTCAAACCTTTCCAAGACATAAGTTTCCTCCCTCTGAAAGTAGTCGCCACCACCTCTAGGTACAATATCCTAGCGGGTTACGACCACAAGTGTTGGAAGCAACAATCATGTACCGCATCAGCAGTCAACAACATCGCTCAATCCTCATAGACTTACATACATGTAAGACCAAATGCAAAGAACAACATAGCTGTAAATCATAATTGCCGAAAGAAAATGAAACAAGTTAACGGTGGTGGTGGTTAACGTTGTATCCGTGTACGCTCTGATAACGATGACATGAGCAGACCAACCACTGCGCAAAAAAACCCATCGATACCACAACCAATCCATCAACACCACACCGCTTTACCCCCCACGTCGTCATCCTTACGGACGTAAGGAATTACCCACTCACTCGGCATGCACTTATACTAAACAACTACGTCAACTTCGGTAGTCAAATTCGAGAACCTTCGTTTTTTTGCACACTGTCAACGACCACGAACAAGCAATCTTCCTAACTCCAAAAGGCCTCGCGGTCGTTGCCGGTTCGAGACCAGGCAAGACCAACAGGCACCTAAAAAAGGTCGCACTCTACCTATGACTCTAAGCACACTGGTTCGAAACCACACCAGAGCCGAGCTTCAAGCCCTATCACAGATGGTGTGGAGAGTCTAAGGCATGATTACAAGTGAGGCCTAGCGAGAGTATAGTCTGAGTGTCTGGTACAAGGAAGAAACGCACCACCGAAGTCTCAAGAGAGCGTGAACTTGTTGGCATCATTTGCGTCCCTACATTCACTGTGCTATCAACCATTGCTCATCTGCATCAAGGTCACATGGACATACTTTACCATGTGAAAAAAAAAAAACATTAAAAAATATTTTTATTTTTATTTTTTTTGGCTTAGGCAAGGAAGTGGTCCGTGGCGACTTTGGTAGCCTAATTTTCAAGGAAATAACTGCGTTTTCGGTAAAATTGAGTTTTTTCAAAGGGAGATTTTCATGCCCGCATCCGGGTGTGCACAATTTTTTTTTTCAGTTTTCTGCACTCTTCTAGAGGACCCCAAATCCGGGCCCATTTCTTTTTTTGAGAGTTGGCTTTCAAAAGAGGGGGGAGGAGGGGTATAAATTGGTTTTAAAGAGGTTTACAGGGGGATGCCTCAGTGTAATTCCGTTATTTCCTTTTTTATCTCCAATGTCGTGAGGAATTATGATGCGATCCTCAACCAAAAATCATTTGTATTGCAATTCAACACAAAACTAGGCTACCGGTCGGGCCGTCCAGGTCCCGGGTGCCCAGCCCGTGCAAGGACCAGGGCAGGTCTCAACAAAAAAAAACGAAACAAAAAATCAAAAAAATCTAAAAAACAACTATGTTATGCAGAAAAATAAACTGAACAACTTTTACCTCAAGGTCACATCGAAATTCTTCAGCAAATTTAGAATAAAATTTAAAATTTAAATAATATATATATATTTATTATTTTTATTTTTTTTTGTCCGGCAGGGCAAGTGACCCGGACCACTTTGGTAGCCTAGACACAACATATATTTTTTATGAATTTTTATTTTTTATTTCTTTTTCTATTTGTGTTGGGGCTACCTAGAAACCCTACCCATAGGTCATGCCCGCCTGGCACCCGGGCGGGTGCCCAGCCATAAGTCAGGTCCCCGGGCGCCTGAAAAGACAGCCTAGTTTTTTTTTCCATTCCGTGATTTGTACTTGAGTGGCCTCAAAAGGTGATTTGGCCTGTCCGAAAAGGCGAATTATTTGGGATGAGTGATCATCCATAAGACTACCACTCATCCCCCTCATCGGGAACGCCAAATTAACTCTTCAGGCCACTTAGGTATGTAATTGCAAAACGAAGAAAAGCAGTTAGTTTGCACGAAAATGCAGTTGAATGATCTAATGAGCGTTTCGTCGTGGCCTTAAAATATATTTTTTCTATGAAATGTATACAAAATTATTCTTTGCAGTAAAACCATTGCTCAAGAAATAAATCTTCAGTAAGACGATTTTCATTTTTGCAAACTGCAAAAAATGTTTTGTCTACTTTTCACGATCTTCGAGCTTATACATAGTAAACGGTATGCTTGAATTCTCCAAATATTGAATTGAATTGAATTGAATTGAATTGATTGAAAGGTTTGTTTTGATATAGATAGGAAGTCTTAGGAATATTAATCAACAGAAAATTTTTCCAGAATTAAATATTCATTCTTTAGTAAAATTACATTTTAAATTTAAAATTTTTATTTCATCTTAAAAAATGTCATTCCAATTTAAAAATTTCCCGTCTTACTTGAAAAGTTTCCTTCTAAGAGTGGGGTATCCCTTCTTATTTGAATTGCATGCGAGAGATGGAATGGAAGTCTGGATGAGTTCATGAAATATTTTAATTGGCCTGTCAGTCTAAGTAAGGATTTTTAGTCATAAATAAGTTAATCCAATCTACATTAAAAAAATTGTTGTAGTAGAATGAAAGTTTAATTAAAACCTACGTAGCACCGTGTTCGCGTTCGGAGGCAAACGCAAAGAAGCACCAAAAACCCTCCGAACGCGAACATAAAAAATATATATAAAAAAAGTCCTCAGAAAAATCTGAAAATAATCTATGTTATGTAAAATAACAATACAAGCAATGTTTGCCTTGGAGTCATGTTCAAATTCGCAGCCAATCATAAGTTAAAAATCAAAAACCCATTTTATTTATTTATTTTTTTTTAACGAAAAACAAATTATGTTCGCCCGAGCATGTTCGCGAGCTGTTCGCGTGAACGCGCGAACACGTTTGCGTGAACGTGAAGGGGCGCGAACATGTTCGCCGTGCTACGCAGATTAAAACATTTCATAAACTCGTTCAGACTTTCATTCCATCTTGAACAAATAGATGTAGTTGGACGGGAAAACTCGTATTTAGACGGGAACTTATCAAATAAAACTGAAAATTTTAGAATTAGACAAACCTAGGTAACACCACGTACGCGTATGCGGTGTATACGTGTACGTGTCCATGTACAAAAACCCGCATACGCGTACGCATTTTTTTTTTTTTTTACACATATATATGATGTATATATAATATATATAGTCAGTACTAGTCTCCTCCTCCTCCTCCTCCTTGCCCTCCTCCTCCTCCTCTCGATCGTGATCTTCCTCCTCCTCCTCCTACCCCTCCTCCTCCTCCTCCTCCTCCGGCTGGACAGACAGACAGACAGTACCACGGGCCGAGGAGAAGGACCACGGGTTGTGGTATTGTCTGCGTGTATGTCCTCCTCGTCCTCCTCCAGCCGATCTTCTTCCTCGTCCTCCTCCTCGGCCCGTGGTACTGTCTGTGTGTGTGTCCTGCTCCTCGGCCCGTGGTACTGTCTCCTCCTCCTACCCCTACCTCTCTCTCTCCTCCTACCTCTCCTCCTACCCCTACCTCTCTCTCTCCTCCTACCCCTCCTCCTACCCCTCCTCCTCCTCCTCCTCCTCCTAACCCTACCTCTCTCTCTCCTCCTACCCCTCTTCCTACCCATCCTCCTCCCCCTCTTGCTACCCCTACCTCTCTCTCCTCCTACCCCTCCTCCTCCTCCTCCTCCACCCGTGGTACTGTCTGTCTCCTCCTCCTACTACTACCCTTCCTCCTCCGCCGGTGGTACTGTCTATCTGTCTGTTTGTCCTCCCCCTCCCTTCTGTCTGTCTGTCTATCTGTCTGTCAGTCTGTCCGTCTGTCAGTCTGTTTGTCTGTCTGTCTTCCCCATCTTGTTTGTCTGTCTGTCCTCCCCCTCTTGTCTGTCTATGTGTCCTCCCGCTCCTGTCTGTCTGTCTGTCTGTCTGTCTGTCTGTCCTCCGCCCGTGGTACTGTCTGTCTATCTGTCTGGCTGGCTGGCTGACTGGCTGTCTCCTCCTCCTACCCCTCCTCCTCCGCCCATGGTACTGGACAAACAGACAGACAGACAGTACCACGGGCCGAGGAGTTGGACGAGGAAGAAGATCGGCAGGAGGAGGAGGAGGAGAAAGAGGCTTCCTCTCTCTCTCTCTCTCTCTCTCTCTCTCTTCTCTCTCTCCCTCTCTCTCTCTCTCTTTTTCTCACACACACACACACACACATACACACACACACACACACACACACACACACACACACACACACCAACCAATCCCAACGCCCACCCCCCAACCCCTACCGGGCCAAGACAAACCCGGAAAACGGTCCGCTGTAACCACGTACGCGGGTCCTAAATTTGGGTACACGCGCATACGTATGCGCGTATGCACGTATGCGGAGCCCGCGTACGTATGCGGCGTGCTACCCAAGGACAAACATTGAAATGATAATTTATAAATATGAAGGATTTTTTTTTTATGGAATGTTTTCTCAACTTCATTTCTCGTGGGAATTTTTCTGTTGATTATAATCACATTACATTACAGAAGGAAAAAGATTCAAACCCTTAGCCTATGGTTTTAGAGACCGTTGTTCGACCATTGGAACTATTCTTCTCACAAAACAAAGTGTGATTGGTTTTATGGAGTTTGCACCTATTTGTGTGAATTTGGTTATTAGTTTACTACTTTCTTTGATCTTAATTGGCCTTTCTTTCTTAATTGCTTCTTCATCCAGCCTAACTTATCCGGAAAAACGATCATATTATGAAATTTGAATGTGGTTTTCAGGGTAACCGTAAGGTCACCTATAGTTATCAAAGAGTGCGACCGAACTTCACACTAGGGGCATATGACTTTTCTTCAACTGACAACAATAGAGGAAACAAAGCATGCCAATGAGAGGTGATTCTTTGCTGAGACAATCGCATGAACCATAGACACCAGTATGAGACATGGTCCTACTTACCCAAAGTCTGTGTTTCTGAATGTACATTGTATAGATTTATGGTCTGAAATTGGCAATCCAACTAAGTTGGGACCATTGCCTTAGTAGCCCCTAGAGACGAAGAGAAAGGTTGTATGGGGATTGGGGTAAGAGTCACCTTCTGTCTTTTTTCATTACTGGGGCTACTCGACTTGCGTAGTCGGGCAATCGTTCCACATTGCGCACTGCTCACTTCCACTGGGCACCCTACGTGAAAAAAAATCTCATTTTTTCTTTGGTGGTGGGGATTTTCCTTATATGCCCAGAGGAAACCAAATCGGACCTTCTTTCTTTTGTCGAGCGTTGGCTGTCAAAGACGGGGAAGGTCAATATAAATTGATTTCTTTAAGGCCCAAAGGGGTTTACAAAGGGGTGCCTTAGTTTGATTCTGTTGTTTTCTTTTTAAATCTTCGATTCCATAAGGAATTGTGATTTGATCCCCAACCAAAAGTCCTTTGGATTGCAACTCTACACAACCGATTTTTTCGCGACAAATTTTTATTTTGTTTTTCCTTTTTTATTCTGCACTGGGACTGCATGGAACTCTACCTTGGATTCGTATCGGGGCAGCTACTCGAGCTTGTATCCAAACACAAGTTGGGTGCCCGGGGCCAGGAAAAGCAGCCTAGTTTTTTTTTTATATAAATGAAATAGGGCCTTATGACCCTTGTTCCTTATCAATTAAGGAGAACGTTAGTCCGGTTTCTATTCCCTCAGCAAGTCAGAGATAACAAGAATAACAAACACACACTTCCTTTCATCCAACCGACCATAGGTGCAACTCTCCACAAATATAAAGGAGCAAACAATTGGGGAAAAAAAGGAATGAAGAAGTGTCGACTCTACATAGCGTAAAGGCACATCCCCCATATAACTCAACTGCCCACCTTTGCATTTTACTTATTTCCTATGTTACCAGAGTAGCCCGGGACAACTTGCCCGACCGCGCCAAAAATAAATTAAAAAATCAAACTAAAGAAATATTCCAAGTATATGCTAGGTTACCAGAGTGGCCCGGGTTCACTTCCTGACTGGGCCATAAAAACTAATAATAATAATAAAAATTATAAAATTATTTTTATTTTGAAATTTTTATTTTAAATTTGGTAATGAATTTTTTATTTTTTTTCTTAAAGGAGGAGTAATAATTATTATCGTGTCGAGAAACGGGTTGATGTGACCCTGAGGCAAAAGTTATTCAGTTTATTTTTCTGCATAACATAGTTTTTTTTCGGATTTTTTTGGATTTGTTTCCTTTTTTTTTGGCTGGGACCTTTCAGGGTCCTTGCACGGTCGAGCCTCTCGGGAAAATAAGGTGACACGGGCGGCCCGGCTGGTAGACTAGATATATATATATTTTCTCGCAAAGAATTTCAGTCCGATCCTAAGGCAAAAGTTGTTCAGCTTATTTTTTTGCACAACCTAGGCTACCAGAGTGGCCCAGGACCATTGGCTCGACCGGGCAAAAAAAAATAAACTGAACCACCTTTTTTTTTTTTTTTTCCCCTTCTTCGAAAGAATACAAGTCTTTATAAAAGCCGAAAACCAGGCCCGACGTCCCTTTCAAAATTAGGTGGGGCCCTCGGGAGGCAAGGCATCACTGGCCAAGCACATCGAGGGCACCAGTAGATTTCACCTCATAGTCAACCCCACAACCAACTCCACAACCCCCACCACTGAAAAATCAACGAAAATTATCAGCAATCTAAGTTCATCACCAAGAAACTCTAATCACAACAGTCGTGACAACCCTAATTTAGTGACCCGAATTCCGCCAACCATGAAAAAAAAACCATACGCAAAATGTAATCAAAACCACAGAAAAGAACCACCGGTCAGCGCTACTTGATCATGTCCTCTATTCATCCAGAGTTATAACCAACCCCTGCCAATCCGCCCTGCCACTGAACAACCTTTGCCTCAGGGTGACATTGAAATTCATTACCAAATTGAAAATAAAAAATAAAATGGTTTAGTTTTTCTTGGCCCGGTCGGGCAAGTGGTCCTAGGGCACTCTGGTAGCCTAGCATTTTTTTTTTTTATTATTTTTTTTTACAAGGACCTTCCCTGGTCCTTGACCGGCTGGGCAGCCCGGTCAAACAAAGTGATCTGTGCCAATGGCAAATACAAAGACGACCACTGGGAGTACACAAGTTTCAGTGCCACTCCCCAAAGCTCATCTTGCCCCTTTTCGTTAATCTTTTGCATTAAATCACCAGTAGATGGCCGTGGGAAAAGGAAGAGCAAAGACGTTTCTTGTCGGATGAATGTGGGTGCTCCTGTAGTGACCTGTACATTTCCTAAAATCTTGGCTTGTGAATGGGCACGACTTTAGGAAGTATTGGTGGTTGACTGAGAGGTGTTACTGTATTACACACGTATGTTTTCACAATTTTTATCTAATATTTATTGCCCATGCACGAGGCCGGCGCTGTATTACAAGCGTATGTTTTCACCATTGTAAGACGCACTTACAAAGGTTATATCCTTCCTATGCCAATAAGAATTATGATCCCGATGGACCACGCAGATATACTTGCATTTTACAACGAAAAAAGCCGTGGCATTTTCAACTAGTTCTCCTTTGCAGCTCCTCTGGGGCCTGGACCCGTTAGCGAAGTATACTACCACTCCGTTCAGGATTTCGATCACATGTGGCCTCGAGTGACGCAGTACGGCCGTCGAATACATCGGATCTTGCCGGCCTGGTAGTTTCCCAGCGGGGACTGTAAAGATGCCCACCTCTGTCCAATGAGATGCGTCGAAAAACAAAGAAAAACAAATTTCGACATGATAGCTCGTGAATTTGCGTGGGCGTGAAGTCTGGATTTTATGGGCTCGAAAAGGGGGGGTTGATTTCCAGACTTCGTTCTTTTTTTTTTTGGCTCTGAGAAATCGAACTTGAATTGTGAAATTCGAATATTGTGATGGATCTAACAGGAAGCCTCTGCGTTTGTCAGATGGCCTGTTAGAGGCATCATGAGATACATGGTGATGAATGTATCCCCATACCTCAACTTCTGTTTCTTTACCTTCCACTACCTACTCCTAAGACTATCTAGAGGGGACCCCTGCAAGCATAGTTTTCCTCTCTCTGTGAAGGGGAGATTTCATGTTGCCCCTTGCCGCTAATGGTTAGGGTATAGGGTTGGGGCCGCCAGTGGGGGTCTGGCTAATACAAAGACCGAGACCTGCTAGTAGTTGTGCCTCCCTTTCTCATCGTCCCCCACCCTTCATCGAGTAGCAGCAGAGGCTATGGCCAACACTCTCCCACACACCACACACAACCCACTCGTGCTCACACTCACACCCGTGTTGGTCATAGACCCCGCTAATACCGATCAGGGGTATCCAGAGGACTATCACAGTCCGTTGGCACTAAGTGCACCGCAGGCGGCCATCTCAATTTATTTTAAATCAGAAAACGATCCATTCATGCAAAAAAAAATCACACAGTTTTTTCCAAAAAACCATAAAATTGCGTCACACATCGTAGAATACTTCGCTAGTGGGTCCAGGCCCTTGGCAGGCCTGAGTTGTATTATCCACTTATTGTGGTCTTCATGTGGTCTTACATTGTCCACTATAGTGCACGAACTCTGCACCACGCTGCACACCCTTCCCGGAAACAGAGCCGAACAGCAATGTCAAACGGTAGAGCCCCAGCTGAGGGGTCAGCCAGAGGGGTCAACGCGGGCGCAGAACGTAGGGCCACAGCATGACACTCAGCCAGAGAAGTCAACGCGGATGGGGCACGAAAAAGTAAGCCAAGATCTCACTCTAGTGAGCCCCTTAGCTCATCCTCCCCAGTTCAGGGCCAAGAGGATTGAAATCACTCATGATGATGAATACATTGATATCTCTCACTCTGATGAAGATTGGCCCCCTGAGACTGGCCCACAGAAGCTTAGGAAGCTGGTCAGACTGCAAGAATATGACAACACCCTGGTGTCAATGTCCCCGGGAGTAGTCATCTTTCCAATCAGACGGGAGAAGGAGGATGGCCCGTGGACCCTTCGCTTGGGTCCCCCAGCGCACCCGGCCCACCATTCCTCACAACCGAAGACCACCCCAACCCATCCAGGTCTTACCGTGGATGGCTGAAGGGGCAACCCCTCCACAACTGCCATACTAAAAAGACTGAAACACAGGGTTGCGGAATCAGATACTGATGACGTGGTGGGTGTTGTGCTCCTCGGAGACCTCTCCTTTCCTCAAGGAATAATCCCGGTCTTGCTGTTGTTTGGCCCCAAGACAAGGGCGCACAAAACCAGAACCGACGCGGGATGGTTTAACCACCACCAACTGATGGAACTTCAGACCACACGATTCAGGACCAATGTGGCCTGGACAGCAAGCAGAGTCCTCATCTTTATGCAAGCCTTCTTGGAAGACAACGTCTTAGATGAGCACAACCAGTGGGAGGACCCACAGGGTGTGCTCTCACTTAAGGCCACAGCCTAAGTTGCACGGGCCATAACGGACTGTGATTTATCACATTATAAGAAATGTAGAGCACTGTAGGGAACAACCCACAAGTACGGCGGCCTTCTGACACGCCTTCTGACACACCCCTCCCCACGCCCCCCTCCGGGGACCCTGCGCAACCCTTCCTGCCCCCCCAGCCCACACAATCTATCCCCCCCCAGCCAGCCTGCCGCCCCCCCTCACCTCCAGTCTTCCCTCGACTAAGAAGGCCGCCCCAATGGACAACCAAGCTAAACCAGGCAGATATCGATGTCCGGTCTCTCAACATGAATGGCCTCATTCAAGCGACCGCAGACAAAAAAGAAGCTATCTTTAATATGATCAAATGCCCAATTACCGGAAGATGGCCAAACGCGGTGTGTATAGACGCACCTGCAAGACAATCCAGCACATGCGGCAAAAGCAAAAGCAGTATGGCCATATGCTGCATTTTCGGCCCCAGCCACAAAAAGGGTGTCCGCTGGGGTGGCGATCTGGCTCCGAGAGGAACATGACGACCGCCAGGGCAGGTGGATATGCCTTAAGGTAGTGTGCGAAGAAGAAGAGTTCTACTTGGTGAGCATCTATGCCCCGAACGACCCCACCGCACGAGCGGAATTCTGGATCTCTCTTCACCAACAACTTTCAGATGATGCTCCATTGGTTCTGGCGGGCGACTTCAATACCACGCTCGACCCACACCTGGACCGCAGATCCACCTCTCAGCGACAAAACCAAGGGGAGCGTGCGCAGGCAGCAATGGGGGCCGGACGTGCTTATGCTCAGACAAGCCATGGCGGACCGAGAACTGGAGGATATGTATAGAGTGTGCTGCACCCCGCCCAACGGGCATATACATGCCTGTCATCCCGGGGTGATCAGGGTCTGTCCAACTCCCGCATTGACCTTACGCTTGTGTCGAAAGAACTGCAGGGGCTCACTACCACAGCAGAAATAACAGCAATTAGCCCCTCCAAATCCTTTGATCACCCTATGGTTACACTGGGCCTCTCCTTTCACACCCACATTAAGAGAGGACCAGGGTTCTTCAAACTGAATACCTCCCTGCTCCCTCTGACGAGTTATAAAGATCTTATCAAAACATTCTGGGTATATTGGCAGACCCAGAAATTGGCAGCAAGGGACCATGTGAAATGGTTCAATGAGGGACTAGCTCAGATGAAGAAAAAATCCAAAAAGTTCTCAATTCAGCACGCAAGGGACCGCAAGGCCCTCCTCGAAAAATTGATGAAGGACCTCGAAGAATGGGATGAGCAGCTAATGGACGACCCTCTCCACCACCCTACTTATGACAGCTCGCAAGAAGCGAGGACCCACCTCCAAGACTACCTCGAAAGGCAAGCGCAGGCGTGGAGGATCCAAGCCAGGATCAAAAGAGCACACACAGATGGGTCAATGTCTAGGTCCTTTTTTAGTAAAGCAAGAGCCAGAGCAAGAGCCAACACTGTCCCAACACTTAGGCACCCACTAGATGGAGCGGCCCCGGTAACGACTAACGCATACACAATAACAGACTATGCCGCCCAGTACTATCGACACTTGTTCACCTCCCAGACTCCGACCAAACCCTCCGATGAAGTCCGCTGAGCAAGAGAACAATTATTGGCTACGGTTCACGCTCGCCTCACAGACGCCCAAAGGAATGCACTTGACAGCCCCCTCACTGAACAAGATATATGGGAAGCGCTGCAGGACATGGAAGATGAGAAGACGTCAGGGATCGACTCGTTTCCCAAAGAATTTTGGATGCAATTTTGGGACCTGCTCAAGGACAACCTCATGGACTACATACGGGCTGTTCAGCAAAGGGGTACCTTCGGTGGCATGATCGGGCAAGGAGTGACCACGCTCCTGTATAAAAAGGGTGATAGAGAAGACATCAGAAATTATAGGCCTATAACCAGGGTTGTCACGCGGGGGCCTCCGGGGGCAAAGCCGAGGTAGGGGTTTG